>JAPDSC010056513.1:0-19169 GCA_026290005.1 Latrodectus geometricus | reverse complement strand
AAAATGCAGTTTTTTTATTTTTTTTTTAAAAAAAAAAAAAAAAAAAAAGAAGAAAGCAAGGAATATAAGAAAATAATGAATATTTAGCATCATGATGTAAAGAATGTTAATGGTTTAGTTACAATTTTATCAACTCATTTTAACAAAATTTAAGACGCAAAATCTGATTTTTATTGATTATTATAAAACCTGAAAACATAAACGTTTCTCAAAAATGTTTTCTTCAAATAATATAGTAAGAATTTTAAAACTAAAATGCTTTAGGAATAAAAAACCTTTCTTTATTAGAAAATAAAATCTTTTACAAGAGAATTGATTTTTTTTAACTTTCATTGTCTTGGGAAGAATAGAAAAAAAATTACACGAAACGTTTGTTTTTGACATTAGAAAAAAAAATATTGAATTGATTCCTAATCGTGACAAATCCTACAGTAAGTTTTAAAACCCAAGATGAAACAGTTTTACGTCAGACCAATGTATTTTCCCTTTATTAGAAATGTAGATAAATGAAAAGGATACTATTGAGGGTAAGAAATTTAAGACTGATGAGGAATCTATTCCTTGTCATGTCATCTCTTCTGGTGGTTATTCGAATCTGACAATATTATTTTGAAAAAATATACTTCATCTCGTAGATATTAAAAAAAACTCCGATAAGGCTGGGTCGGTTAAATAATTATTTAACAGATCCAACCTTATTGGAAGTATAAAACGAGTATTAATACAATCTTATCTGAGATTAAGACTCAATAATTGTTATTTATGGTTTTTGTAGAATAATTAAGAGTAAAACGCTGTTATAAAGTTACACTTTACGTTTTTTTCTTTGTGACTGTCTGATTTTATCTCAATTAAAACTTAATTTGAAAGCTTATAACAGAATTTCAAGGAAAACCGCGAAGAAATTATTGATAAATAAAGTTTGATACTTGAATCAGAAAATTAATATACAATATTTTTTTTCTGCAATAAGTGATACATTTTTTATTAACATGCACTTCAATTTCATTTGAAAGAAAGTGATATTAGGATAACTATATATGTGTTTAATAGAAGCTACCATTCTTAATTGGACATCCAACATAGACTAGCAATGAGAAAAAATAAAATAAAAATTTATTGTTCTAAATTTGAAAAAGTTTACCAATTGTACAGATTATTAATTGTAAGCTGACAAAAAGGTTAATAATATATGAAAATATAATTATAACCTTAAATAAAAAAATTTTCCTAAGCGTAAAGGGCATACAAATACATATTGGTCTTTCCATTTTCTTACAATAGTTTTTATAAATTTTTATTTTCACTTTCATAATAAAATTTATTTATTTTTAAAAATTTCTTAATAACTCATTCGACATATGCAATGTTCACTGGTAAATTTCTGTTTCCTCTGATAATGTTTTATTTACTGTCTTGTTTATATAATCTTTAATAATTTTCTCGAAAACTTGTTTTGTTGGAGTAAAATTCGATTCATGAATTATTTGTCTGTATATCGATGAAGAATTTAACTCTGTCCTCAATGTAATATGGAAGTTTACTTTGATACTCGTAAACATATGCTTATGAACTCATAAACATATACTTACATTCTATTATTCACACATTTTGGTAAATTAAGCTATAAACTCACCTGTGTGAGTTTCACTTTATTATTATTATTATTATGGAAGAATACAAATCTTTTTGACCCTGTAAAACAAGTTTAGAAAAATTCTTGTTTACATATATTTCAATGTAAAGGATATGGAAAATATTTCGCTATTTTTTCATTGAATTAACTAAAAAATATAACAAAAATGGTAACTTCGTGTGGGACTTACAATTTATAAATTAAATAAATTTAGTTTTCATTTGTAAAAACAATTATTTTTTTCAGATTCCATGTTTATAAGAAATGAATTTTACGATTATACTGTATGTATCCATATTTATTTTCATTAATCTTTGTTGCTTGTTTCATATCCTCCATGTTTAGCGACTGCTAGACAAGGCGAGATATGAGATTATTGACCCTCAAAAAGACCAAAAACATTAAAGGATTTCTATTAAAAAGTCTTCGTTAAAGATGCAGACAGTCCAAAATGTGTTCTGGCAAAACACTCTCTGAAGTCCACTTGTTGCCTTCATTTACTTAACGCTTATATATCTTGTACATTAATTTAGTTTAACTCTTAATATTTATTTTAAATAAATTATTCTCTATTTTTTAAAAGAATTTTTTATTATTTCTTATTATTATTTATAGTTTAAGTATTTTATTTATTTTTTAATTCTTTTGTATCTACATTTAAAATCATGTTAAGCTGAATGCTCTATTAATGCGTTTAAGTGTCATTTGGTTGGAATTCAGACCAAAGCTCGATGTTTTTGTTATCTTTTTACCAGACATTGCTTGTCAAAGTCATAATGTGGTCCACGGAAACGCTAGAAGATCCTGCACGCATACAATTTAGTGCTTTGGATTTCACCAAACTGTATGACAAAAGCCTAACAACTCAACTCTAAAATTGTATATGTTTGTTTACATACACTGTGTATCCCTCCTAGCACCGAATTTCAGCTGTCATCTATCCTTCAACTTTTAACTTTCTAGATTAAATTCTATAACTTGTATAGATGAAATTTAACAATATGGATTACAATTTGATTTCATATTTTAAAGAGTTAGTCGTCTAATAAAATTATTTATGTAGTTTAAAAAGTTTTCCAATAAAAACTTATTTTCCACTATTTTAAAATTTATGTTAATATTAAGAGAGGATAGCAAACTTTGCTAAAAATATCAAAAAAATGAAGTGAATAAAACTGCATTTTATACTCCTTGAAACTTTACAGATAGTGTTAGCTTTACTTATATTACTGCTATAACTACTGTAAATTTTGGAAGAAAACATGGTAAATACCCTCTATAACTTTACCTAATTGTGTTTTTTTTTTTGTGTCAGCGATAAATACCATAAAACAATGAGAGTTATTATGATTATAACATAAGTTATTATTATTTAAATTATATATTTATAAAAAAACAACTTAGAAAAATCATGCATACCTATGTATATAATTCCTACCATATCATATAACAGAGAATCAATTTTCAAAGAAACCTTCAAGTGTTTCAAATCACAATAAAACAATCAAAATTTAATTTTGTTATAAACTATATTATGTTTATAACTGTAATTGTTACCTTTTTTAAATATGTTACATAGTAAAAAACTGAAACTTTGTAATTAATTCTGCTTTAAAATATTATTCTAATTGATTAAATTGTTGAAAATTTCACAACTATTTTAAATTTTTTGCTGCACAAGGAAGAAAAATTTAGGACCTTATTTGTTAAGGGATTAAATACCATGATCATCAAATACCTATTGTAATTTTTCAAAATTATAATATATGTTAATTGGTAATTATAGTACTTAACCTGTAATTTTGAGTCATGGTTGAGTTGCAGGCTAATACCTGAGCCCAAAGTTTTCTCACTACATTAGTGGACTGATATTTAGCCATTTGAATACTTAAAATGTATGGTTAGCCTATACTTTAGGGTGCCCCCTTGATTCTCGCCAAGTTGGGGTCACTGTTGATTGCCTAGCTGGGCAAAATCCAATTGTATTTTGATTGTTCTGTGCCAACAAAAATCACCAATAAAATCTATACCCAAACAAAAATCACCAAATTTGCAAGGGGGCACCCTAAAATATAGTTTTACCAAATGTACATATACCATACGTATAACATGGTGTTGGATCTATGATAAATAAAACTAAGTTACATGTTTTTGTTCTTTTTTTTTTTAGTAATTTATTCTTAATAATGTAAAAACATTTCTGTAAGTGAAAACCCATGTGTTTCACGATTCTTAAATAACAGTTGGTATTGTATTTCTGCATGCATATCGGTCATGATAAGTGCTTATAGTACAATGTAGCAAATAATCTAATAGATATATAAGTCGTTGAATTTCTTATATATTTTATTCTCCAAGAAAACTTTTTAATTAATAGTGGATTGTATTCATATATTGCAAAAAAGAAAGCTTATAAAATTCTTATGTATCCACCCTACTGGCATGTATGCAGAAACAATACAATGTTCAGTAATGACTAGGATTTTCCAATCTGAGATTATAATCTTACCAGTGGCCTATTGTTAGCCCTCTAAGTGGGTATTGTAGAGTTTTCTTACAGACTAATTAATCTTGTTTGATTTTTATCTTAGTTAAAAAAAAACATCTGTACAAAGGGTCTTATGTTAAATATTTTTAGTGTTAATATTTTTAGGACCTTATGTTTTGCTGAAGTAGTGTGGTAAAGATGTTATCTGAGATTTTAACTTTGTCATTTGCCTAGGATTCAAGTAACAGTGGATTTTACCCATTAAGTAATTTATAAAATTCAGGTTCCATTCTTTTCATTATGAGAATATGTTGTTTTCTACAATAAAAGTATTAAAGAAAACATGATTTTCAATTAAATATAAGTCTTGTCGTTTTTATTTTTAAGATTCTGTCATTTTAATTTCTTTAAGACGATAAAATTACTTCAATTTCCCGTGATATTTTATAAATTACACTGCTTTATATAATAGAATATTTATAAAAAGTTATTAGATTAAGTTATAAATGTTGGAAAACATTTTTAGTATTTTAATGAAATTTATGTATAATGAAAAATTGTATAAATCACAACTTGCATTAATAATTTAATGCAATCAAATTAAATTAACTATTTAAATTATATTAAAATATATTTATTGTATTATATATATTTAATTTAAATTATATACATAAATTATACAATTTAAATTATATTTTATATAATAAAAACTATTTAATTCAAATTAAATAGTTTTAAATTATTAAACAAAATTTTAATTTTTTCAGAACCTGTTTTAATATTTTAGTTTAGTTCAAAAGTATGGGGTGATTAAGTGCCATTATCTTTATAATTATGACTGTGCTGGAACTTCCAGCTTGTAAATTTGCATCATTTTGGCATTACTATTATCGCATGCCAGCAGTGAAACTGTCCAGAATCATCATCGTCATCATTTTATTTGCCATTGTCACTTTATTCACACACTATTATTTATCTAAGGTAAGCATCAAATTGCTTTATTTAATTTTTTATATAATGTAATTGAATGTTTTTGCATTCATTTTCTTAATAGGTAAATTCTAACATAAATTAATTCATTTAGAATATTTTTAATTTAGATAATAAATGAGTAACTTCAATTCACCGTTTTAGTCTTTAAGTGTTCCAATTTTTAAAAACACCCCATATTATAAAAGTGGTAACAAAAACCTGTTATTTTGCCTACTAGAAATTATATTTTTTTCTTAATGTCCATTAATTAGAATATATAATATAATTTATATTATACTTTTACTTTCTTTTTCTCTAAAAAATTAAGAATTTTGCAACTTTCATTGTTAGGCAAAATAGCTACTTTTATTCTATTAGAAAATCCTTTATGTAAATTTAGCATTCTCGAAAAATATGTTTTAATGGTTTATAAAAATTTATATATTCAAATATTTTGTACTACTAATTATAAATTCGATTCTTATTTATTCTCAAGGAAAATCAAAGTAATATGTTAAAATGTTATTATATTTGAATATTGTTGAAATTACTTTTATATAGTTGTCTATGATGATAAATTTTTAAACATGATAGAATGTGTTTTGCCAAAATCATTCATTATTACAATCCTGTTGTAATTTTTCCTAGATTGTAAATGATGATCCTGCATCAGAAGTCCACCACAAAGGTGTTCAAATGGAGGATTTGGAATCCATCAAAGCTGTTGATTTGAAAGGTAGAATAGAAGAAATGGTTCGTATTAAAATTTCTGTTAGCAATGAATTACGAGAGCTTGAAAGTCGACGACAGAAATTGCAGGTTATTGAATTTTTTTTGTAGTAATTTATTTATTATTAAAAAGATACCATTCTTGTTTTTATAAATATTTCTTTTTTGTATAAAATGTTTTTAACAAGATATTTATTATCCCTAAATAACTATTTTATTTTAAAAACATGTATCTATATTTTTATAGGAAAAAGATTATTTTCTTTTTTCGAATAATCATTCCTCTTTTTGTTGTCTTTAACAGCATTTTTGTGAATAATTGCAATTTTTAATCAATTTTTAAAATATTTTGGTTAGTTAGTTGAAATTTTCTTTCTATTACAATTAAATTTTGTATAAAATTTTTAGAATCACTGTGTTTATGAACTTCAATATATATAAATATAAAAGAAAAAGATATATCTTCTTTAAATTTTTGTTTTCTTTCTTCATAATTCTCCTGCTCTTAATTTACATTTTTACGTGCTCTATTTTTATTCTAATTAGTATTTATGTATTAGCATCACCACTGTTAATTTTGTATTAAAATTGAAGTAATATTAGTAATTAACCTATAGTTAAAGAATTTCTTTTTCTAATTATGAAAAATATATTTATAATTAAGAATATTATAATAAGAAATTACCTAATTAATTAAAATATTTTTTTAATTCAATTTCTTATAACTGAAATATTTCTTAATTTTATAGTGTTTTAATTATAAGAAAATTTCTTTGAAATTAGTGTTACTTAAAAAGCAGCGATGACTCTATATGTCAGTACCCTCTAATTATTTTCCTTTGTTTTCTAAATGATTAATTTTATTCTTATTAGAAACATTTTTTTAATTTTTTAAAAATCTTTTCCAATGTAAACAATTCAAGTGACTATATATTTTTTCTCGTATAATGTTAAAAAATTTCCAAAAGTTTCTTAATTAATGTTATTCTTTATTTTTACTTTAAACAGTATTTATATGAACTTATTTAAAATCATAGAGAAAATGGAAACTGAAAGTTTTATAGAGAAACCAAGATTGGTAAGAGAATTCTAATCTCATGTTTTAAATTGCTGAGGATCAATGAGGAAATTATTTCAGATCTACCTAATCTTAAAGAAAGATGGAAAAATTTCTTCCATATTTTACTTATAATTGACTCTGCAATAAATGTAATTGGTTTTGGTGTCAATAATACAAACTGACTAAGTTCCCGCCCCAGTTCTGAAGAAGTTAAAGTTAAATAAATCATTTTGAGGATGAAAAATAATAAAACTCCACTAAATGATAAAATTAGTGCAGAATTTATAAAAAAGTGGAAGAGTTGTACTGTAGCTTAAAATCCATGAATTAATCACCCATTTATAAAACAAGAGGCAATGCCAGTAGAATGTAACTTAGGAATCAATGTCCCTATTAATAAAAAAGGTGGTGAGCTAAACTGTGGCAATTATATATGTCTCACTTTATTAAAAGCAACCTACAAAATACTGCTTAATTTACAAAAAGCTTTTACTATAATTGCAAAATAGTTCTAGGTGACTACCAATGTAGTTTTAAGGCAAGCTGCTTCACTGTTGACCAAAATCCTGTGGTTAGAAACATTGTTGAGTTTTTTTTTTAAATATAATCCTGTCCCCATTTTTGGTATCTCTGCTATTAGTTGTTGACTGTCCAATAAAGTGAGGATGAAGTATAAAAAGATTTAAAAAATTTTTCTATAGAGCTGTCTTCAAATAACTTTAAAACAATAGGGCAATTCTGAGGTGTTAACATTTTACAAATATAATTTCAATCTATTTACTCCTTTTGTGAATTTCAAACAGGGTTTTCATAAGGTGGATGGATCCAAAACGATTCAAATTAACTGATCTAAAGATTCCAAATTTCTTAAACTAATTCAAATTACTTTAAAGGAATCTTAAAACTATCATTCTAATTCAGAATGATTTTTCCAAAATTTTTTATATCAATGCTAGTGTCTAATAGGATAATACATTATTGTCTTTACTTTTTATTTGTTATTAGAAAATTGAATCTCAAAACTTTATTACTGGTAAAATAACTCAAATTTGTGCATTTGCTCATGACAGTAATACTGGATCAGAGCATTAATTAAAACAACGAAAAATTAATAGAAGTAATAGGCACAGATAGCCCTGTACTTAATAAACAAAACACAAAATATATGAAAAAAAATTAAACTTATCACCATTTGTTATAATTAATTGATACTTGTTAACTTTATATTCAAAACCGTTTATAATTTTACATTTTTGGGTGCAATTATAAATTTTCTAATGCTACTTCAGAAGAAATTAATTGCTGAATCTTGAATGGGAATTGTTATTTTTTCTATCAGTGTTTGTTGAAAAATAAATTGATCTTATAAAAGAAATTAAACTGAAAATGTGCAAAACAATTATTTTATCTATAGTGACATATGGCTGAACAACTTTGATACAAAAAGACATAAGTAATTTATTAATTTTTCACCAGAAAATACTTAGAAAATTTTTTGACTATTACAGTTAAATAATAATTGCTGGAGAATTAGAACTAATGATAAATTGGAAGCTCTTATCATTCATAAAATTGCAATAAAATTTATCAAAACATAGACTTTCATAGCTTGATCAAAATTAGAGATCACCTGATAACCAAGTGATTAAGATATCGCATTGGAAACCCATGTGCAATTGGCCAAGAGATTGACCAAGGAAAAGGTAGCTTGTGTGTATCTTGAAACTTTAAAGTTCTTCAACTGGAGAATTAAAATGAGTGACAGACCTATCTGGAGAAACATTCTGCAACAGGCTAAATCCCACCCTGGACTGTGGTGTCAATGAAGATTTCTTTCTCTCTCTCTCTCTCTGTGAGTGAGTGGGAGAGGTTTTTCATATCTTTAAAAATTGTTATGTCCTTATTATTATACTTAAATTATGATTTGTTTTCAGTATGTATACCTTATACATATTTAAAATATTACAATACATCTTACATAGATATTAGCAAGGTGATAGATGCTGCATAAAGCTTCTCCTTTATTTAAATTTTTTCATAACAACATTCTTAATATATTATAAGAGCTATACTTCTAAAATTCATACTATGTACATAAAATGGGTAAATATTTTTGTCAATCAAAAGTGTTTTTTTAAGTATAATTAAAGTTCACTGATTTTCCGAATTCATTCAAATAAATTTTTAACATTTTAGTTCTATGTGTTTGATAACTATTTAAATTTGGTTCAGATAACTTATGTGACTGCCAGCCTTCAGAAATAAATTTTTAAAATTGAGAACTTTTGTAGTTCCGCAAATGATTTTTTCTTAATTTTAAAATATAATTGATGTTTGGAAACTGCTTTTGATTCACTTGGTAACTACTTGAAAAAATTATTTCAAATATATTTCCAATCAGGTAAAAAAAAAAATAAGGGTAATCCATAAAGAAAAATATATCAAATACATGTTTATTTATAAATGAGTATTAATGTACAAATAATAAAAACAAAAATACAATAATTCACTTTGTATATGAATAAGAATGTAAACTTAATTTCTTTTAATAATTCAGATTCATTTTTGGGTTAAATAGGCTGTCTTTTTTAATATAGCTTCAAGAGTTTTTCTTTATTTCAATAATTTGCTAATTTTTATCACAGTAAAAATGAACATTCTGATATTGTATAATTGTTCATATCTATTTTCAAAAATTTGAAATGACTAATAATAATAAGTAATGAAACTTATTTTTCTGCAATTCTAAGACTAGCATATATACTAGCTGTATTAAGAAGATCTTTAAACATTTTTAAGAATTAAATGCTACAAAATAGGCAAAAATTTGACTAAAAGTATCTTGTAGAAAAATACTTGATATTTGTAATTTCTACTTAATCCCACTGTTAAGAAATAAATGGCTTATTATCTGAAATTACAAACCAATTACATATTCAATATAAATTGTGTAACAAACAAGTACAATCTTTATTGTGAAATAATAATTACCATGATTAATCTCTTTTGTTCAATAACATCTAAATATGGGAGGAGATTAAATTCTAAGTAATGTAATAGCCTCTTAAAATTTAATACCTAGCTTCTAAGCAAGATCCAATAACTTAGTAAAGATATTGTATTATTAACATGTTTGACTGAATTAAATAATTTCTTTAATGATAAATTTCATTAAAACCCTTTGCTATTAAGTGAAAGCTTTCATTGATCAATAATACTGGTTATTAAAATATGTCCTTTACAGAACTTCTTTATAAAAGACCCACTACATTTCTGCACATGCGGGGAATTTTCTTAAATCAATAATAAGAGTATCATATTTTTTATTTATAGAAAGATGTAGTATTTTTCAATAAGTTCTAATGTTTGGTAATTTTTTTAATTGTTATCTTCAATGGAAAAATACATAAGATTTTTTTCCATTAATTCTAGTCTAATGAACACTAGAAGTTTATTTAAGTTTTATTTTGTATCTGAAATATATTCTTTTTGTTTATAATTAAAAACAATTGTTTTTCTTTTGTAGGTTAAGGATTTCCAGTTTTTTATAATGATTATATGTAATTTTTTTTTCCAGTTTGATATCTCTACTCTCACTCAGAGAATGGAAGATCTGAAAGTTGATTATTTACACCAACAAGTTGATTTGGATAGACTGCGCATTTCTGTAGAACAAGCACAGTATGCACAAAAGGAAGTGCAGGAAAAGAATAGTCCTCATATATCAGCTCCAAAAAGAATCCTTCCATCTCTTGAAGATAGCATTATCATGCCACCATCCAGTTTAAAAGGTGTCCGGAATTGTCGAACTTTCCTGTGTTTTGACTACTCTCGTTGCTCACTTACTTCTGGTTTTCCTGTTTATTTTTATCAACCAGAAGATTTTGGTTTGTGGAGCTCAAGAGATCAGTTTCTTAGAAGTGCAATCACTGAAGCTTTAAATGTTAATATCCATATCACATTTGATCCTACTATTGCTTGTGTGTTTGTAGTTCTTATAGGAGAAGTACAAGAAAAAAGTGATGCGAAAACTTTCCAAAATTATTTGAACTCTCTAAATCATTGGAATGGTAATGGTCGCAATCATATATTATTGAATCTTGTTTCAGAATCAAATAGAACAAGCAACATTTTTACCAATATAAACACTGGGCGAGCAATGATTGTGCAATCTCAATTTACTTTAAGAGAATTTCGAACTGGGTTTGATGTTATCGCTCCTCCCATACTCCAAAATAAGGAACTGCTTTCAAAAACATATCTTTACTCACCTGCCCGCAAGAAATTTTTATTATCTTTTCAAGGTGAATATAGAACTTCTTCTTATGTGCTAAAAAGTAATTCTCGTACATTATCTGCTGCCACATTTAGTGATGATTCAGATTTACCTGAAAACTCTAAAACTGGGGTTACTGATTCATACAACGTTCAAAATTTAATTGTAAATACTCTAAAAGAAATGCAGTTATCACCTTTGGGCGATAATTTCTTTTTCCAATTTTCTTGTGCTGGCAGCTCATCTCCTGGTTTTGATTCAGAATGGTTGATGTGTGGTTCAGTTGAAACTCGATTTACTATTCTTCAAGATTCAACCTTTTCTCTTGTGGTTAGCCCATCAGACTTAAATTTGATCAGTACTCCACAAACACATCTTCGTGTTATTGAAGCTCTCAAAACTGGTGCGATTCCAGTTGTGCTGGGTAATCATATTCATTTTCCATTTGGTGAATTTCTTGATTGGAATAGAGCACTGATAATTTTACCAGCTGCAAGAATTTCTGAATTGCATTATTATTTGAGAAGTATTACTGACAATGATATCATGGCCATGAGACATCAAGGTAAATACATTCAATAATTTTTTGCAAAATTAAATAATTTTATTGACTTTATTATTGTAAAAAATTCATCAAATTTTAAAAATTAATCAAATTTAATTTTTAATGAAAAGTAAATGCAAACAATTAACTCATTCATATTTGTCTATGTGTATTTTAAATGCTATTGTTTACTTGAAACTGTATTGTTTCTTTTGGTTTTTGTTATTCAGGTCGTTTATTATTTGAACGTTATTTTGCTGGAGCTCGTCAAGTTATATCAACCATTCTATCTGTAATACGCAATCGGATCCAGATACCAGCTCCACCAGCTCGAGAGGAATCTTCGCCAAATGTTTTTAATGAGACTTTTCGACCTTTACGAGCTGAATTTGCTGCTGTCCAAGATCCTGATCCTGAAGAAAATCTTGGCCCAGTAGAAACACCTTTTCCATCTTTCAGTTTTCGACGAAACTTGACTTATACAAATACAATGGGATATTTTATGTGGAATGATTTAGTTGATCCTTTTACTTTGTATCCTCATACTCCATTTGATCCAGTGTTACCTTCTGAATCAAAATTTATTGGTAAGAAAATTATCTTTTATTTTTTTAATGTGTTTTTGGTATATTTAGATTCAGTTATTTCACTATTTTATCGTTCTGAAACTTTCCTTATTATTAGTACTTTATCTTAAATACCCTCTAATTGAAACAACTGCGTAGAATGTGTTTTCTAGTGTTTCACCTAAAAAGTTATTAATGAACTCAAATTAAAATATAAAAGCTATTATATATTAAATATTTTATCTTTCATTTTATAAAAATTACACTTGTTGTTTTATAATATGTGTACCAGATCATTCCATTGACTAAAAATAATATTCAACAATATTTATTCAAGCAGTCAATGTTTTGATATTTTTTGCCTTAATGAATTCTTCACATTTGCATTTCATCGAACATTTAATAATTTTATATCAACTTTAAAAAAGACTATTGTTTTGCTAAGTTTCTTTTCAAACAAGTTCTTTTAATTATGACAATGTTTGGGAATCTTACTCATTATTTTGGGTATATTTTTCTAAAAAATATAATTGCACAATGAGCTCCCATAATTTTATCATCTTTTTGCTGAAAGCATTGTATTTGATACTAGTTTTATATACTGTAAAATATAAACATCAATATAAATCTAGTTTCCCAATTAATGTTTTGCTTTTTTGAAAAAAAGAGCATGTATAGTTTAATTAGTTTATTTAAAAATAATATTTCTAGCATTCTCATGTGCCATCTTTCACAAAATAATTTTAAAAATTTTTTCTTTTAAATTATTTTGAAATTTATTATAAAATTTTCATTTACTTTGAAATAAAACATTGAATTTATGCATATATATATATAGTAGACACTCATTTTTACAAACCTTTAATTTACAAACACTCATGACTCCCTCGGAAATTTTGAAAAATCACTATTTTTACAAATATTTTCTTTTTTTGTTTTTCTATTTCTTATGATCTGATATTTTTTATTTGATTTCCTTTTTATATAATACCTAAAAACTTTATTTATTCTTGAACAACAAAGCAATTCATGCATGCATTCCAGATATTGTGTAGAAACAGACATTTTATGGAAAAGAACTGGTGTCAAATTAGACTACTAAAAAATGTAAAAATATACAAAGGGGTGGGGAAAAAGCTCTAAAAGTTTGAACTCTGTTGTTGTGTTGTTGCTTTCATTTGATTTTGCAATAGAAAGATTAAACCATTTCTGTTGAGGATTTGTCACAGTTGAAGAAACAAACATGTTTATCAGACAAAGTAAAAAGAAATATCTAAAGGAAGCATGCAGAAAATTAAGAAATATGACAAAAATTGCCAAAAAGTATGGTATTTCAAAGAACCTCTTGACAACCTTAAAATTTTGGAAAAAAATTCCTTGAAAAATAAACAATAGTAACAAAAATGCTCCCTCTCAAATATATTGTAGAAAAGCAAAACATTCTAAACTGGTTACTTGTTTGCTTTGTAGTTTTGTAAGTTTTGCTTACTTGGCTGAGAAAATTTAATGTTAGTATTCCTGTTGATAGTAATGCCATTAATGTTATTTATCGTTATCTAACTACTTTACTATGGAGCTGAAAACAGGAAATATTCCAAAGTATAAGACAGTTGGCTTCAAAAATTTAAAACCTGATATTGAGCGATAGAAAATTGTATGTGAATAAAATTTTGTAATTTGAAAGGAAAGAAGAAGTAATAACAGCTCTACTTTCCAAATGCGCCTCAAGGATGTTTTCAATGCAGATAAAACAGGTTTATTTTCTAATTTCTTACTCGAGAGATTATTTAACTTTGAAGGCCATAAATGTAGTAAAGTTAAAAAAGTGGAGCAAAGAATGTATTGCTTATAGCCAATTTGAATAAAACATAAAAACTGCTTCTGCTTTTCATAGGAAACTATTTAATGCTTAAATGTTTAAAAAATTACCAGCTGCATATCATTCTAACATTAAAACTGGATGATTGGGAGCATTTATGAAAATTGTCTGAAAGATTTAAATTAGTGTTTTTTGTTGAAGAGGCTTAAAGTTCTTCAAGTCAATTCAATCCTTTATAAAGATATGGTTGATTAAGGTATTAAATATCTTCTAAGCATTATGTATACATAAAATACTTACATAACGCGCATAATTATCTATATCTTTCACTAATATTATATATATATATATATAATATCTATTAAATTGATATCACAAAATTGTATAGTAAAGTTATTTTAATTTTTTTTTATTTATTTATTTTTTATTTTATTTTTTTGCATAAAGACATTACTGTTTTGTAGCAAATCGATAAACAACTTTTTGTCATTGGTTTTTAAATAGAAAATGTAATTTTATGATAATTTTAAAGCTTACATGTGTGCACATTTCTTTGTAATCAATATTTTTTCCCAAAAGAATCATTTAACATGCTCTATTACTATGTAGATACTATTTCTCAGTGTTAGCATTTTTTAAATAGTTTTATAATGATCAATATGGGAAATAGTTGTGAATTGTTTAAGATAAAATATTGGTTGAATTATTAAACTTTTTCAAACACACATTTATTTTTTAGTATCAAATAATTTAAATAGACTAGTTAAAAGGTATTAATGTATTAACGTTCTCTCATTTTCATTTATCTATATTTTATTTTCCCATGATGTTAGTTTCTAGTAACATACTTGCATTTTAGGCTGTTGTTTCTCAAATATTCCATGGACTTTGATTCAAACTTTTAAAGTTACATTCCTCAAAATGCATTATTTAAAAAAAATAATTAATTATCTGATGTGTCTATCAATCTTTTATGTTTTGTTAATTTTTTTAAACTTTCTTTAAAATTTTAATCATTTAATATTCTATAATATTTAAAAAGTGAAGGCCCTTATACTTTTAAATTATCAAATAAAAAGCTGACTTCTGGATTGCTTATTTAATAGAATACTTTGTTGAATTATTTCTAATCCTTTATTAGCTTAGTATTAATTTTCTTATCCAGTTGTATAGTTTTTTTAACTGTAAATATTTTTCAAGCTTCTAAAAAAGAAGCTTCTTAAAAATATAATATTTATATTAAATTAGTTCTTTTGCATAATAATTGGTCAACCATATCATTACAAGCTTGAATCATGAGATGCTTTTGTCTTAAACTGGTAAATTTATGTGTTGCATATGCAGAATATTTTATAATTATTTAAAATTTATATTAAATCAACTAAGCTTTCTTGTCAAACAATCTCATTCAAGTATTAGAATGTTATCTTAACAAATAGTTACCAAAAATAAAGATTTTTAAATATTTGAATGTCTTTACTCTGTAAAAAATTTCACCTTATAACTCCATCAATATTCAACTATACCAATCTATAAGCTTAACCACTAATATTTTATACATATTATTTTTAAACTGGGAATGTTATAAATGATAGTTTAATTCAGGGCTTATTATTTTTAAGGCTCTAGTTTTGGTTTTCGTCCAATTGGACAAGGTGTTGGTGGTGCTGGGAAAGAGTTCAGTGAATCTTTAGGTGGTAACTTTCCAAGAGAGCAATTCACTAGTAAGTTCATTTTTATTTTTATTGTTTAAAATTTTTATATTAAACTACATGGGAAATTATTATAAAAAAGCATACATTCTCTCATTTATAAATACATTATTAAATATTATTTATATTTTTGTGAATAAATAAACAATTTCCTAGAGGAAATGTGCAGTAATTGAATATGTGTATGTTTAAAAATTTTATATTATATAATTTAAAATAATATCTGAATGAACTATATCAATTTTTATATGGAAAAATCAGTCTTATTTTTTTTAATATAAAATAAAAAATAAAGTAAGGAGATCTACATTCACTGTGAAATTGTCAAAAATTTACTGTCATAGTGAAAGGATCAATTGTTCATTATTTCTAGAAATGTAGATTGAAAAATTCACATTTTAATGTAAAATTATGCATTTTGCTAATTTTATGAAAATCTAATCAATAATTCATTAAACTGTTTTATTTCTGTTGAATTATATGTACTATTTATTAAAATTATTTTGCTTTTGTAAAAGAAAATCCTTATTAGGGTCTGGAAATTTACTTCTTAATTTAATTGTAAGAAATTTTCAATAAAAAAAATTCCATGGAAATTCATAGGTTTCTTAAATGTTTATTATCTTTAATTATGCGTAATTTAATTTTTTTATTTCTAAAATAATTAACAAATTATTATTTGAATAAAAAGAAATTTAATTAATTAGAAATATATTTATTAATATAAAATTTAATTACTAACACTAAGCATACGTTTGCTATACAAAAGGTAAAAATAAAATTTAGCTAATAAATTTTCAAGGCTTATAATTTAAGCTTGTAAAATTTAAGTTTTCAGACTTATAATAATTGGTGTTGAATATATTTTGAAAGAAAGCATATATTTAGCACATTTATTTATTATCATCTAAAAAAATTTCTTTGGTCAATTTAATTGTAAAAATATTGTAGTTAAATAAATTCATTTATAAGCTGAAGTAATAATAAATCAATTTAAAAAACCAGAACTGAGAATAACTGGTATTTTTGTGTAACTTGAAACTAATAAAACAAAGCATATCATTGCTGGTGCATATTAAAGGGATATGCTGAGGTATAAATTTTAATATTACTCCAATGTAACTTCCTACAATTACTGATTTTGATTCATTCTATATTTCCTGACTCAATTTTGATGAAAACTCTAAAAGCTTTTTGGCTGAGATGCCATCCAAAGGCTTAATGCTCTGTCCATTAGCTCAACAGTTCATGAGTTCAAATCCAACCTTTGTAAGGATGTTTATAATGCTTTATATTGTAGACTGCAGTCTAATTAACCCTTGTACAAAAAATGATCATTGAATGGCAAACACTAAACCAAACTAAAATCTTTTTGAGTTTAGATTATCCCATTTTATGAAACATTACTTTGGTGCATTTAGTGTTATTTATCTCTATTAATATTTTACAGCAAAATTAAATTTAAATCTGCAAGCACATTTTTACTACATTGGTAAAATTAAATCGGTTGTATATTTTGTCAAGGAAATATATACAAAAATCTTATATAGATTTTCAAAATAAATTTACTTTACTTTTAAAACATCTCTTTGTCCCATATGCAATTTTAAAAAATAAACTTTATTGGATTTAGTTTCTTTCCATGTGATATTTTATAATTAGAATCACTTTTGCAAAAGTGGCCTTAAAAATATTGAATGTTATATTTTTTTAATTTTTGTTTATTCTTAACAAAAACACTTGATTATTTTAGTTGTAATCTTGACCTATGAAAGAGAAGCTGTGCTCATTGACTCACTACAGAGATTGCGAGGACTTCCATACCTAAATAAAGTGGTAGTTGTTTGGAACAGTGAAAGACTGCCTTCTGCTGATTTAAGATGGCCTGAAATTGGTGTGCCAATTCATGTATGTCAATTTCTGTTTGGTTTAAATTGATAGTTACATTTTAATGTTTTCTAATTATTTTAAATTTTTGGTCACATGTTTTCTTATCATTTTTAGGTTATCAAAGCAAAGAAAAATAGCTTAAATAATAGATTTCTTCCATTTGATGTTGTAGAGACTGAGGCTGTTCTCTCTGTTGATGATGATGCTCATTTACGACATGATGAAATTGTATTTGGGTTTAGGTAATGTACTTATTTTGTAAAGAAATGTATGCATTTATATAAAAAATTCATTACATTTAAGTTTAATAATTTAAAAATAATATTAAATAGAAATAACTGAAAATTTTGATTTTTCAAAAAAATATTTCTCAAAAAAATATAATGAACTTCATAATACTGTTAGTCTTTGCCATCATTACCCCATCAAAATATCTTTTTCCAAACCTTTCAATTAAAAATTTAAAAAAGACATTAAATGATGACCTGATTACCTGAATGCCATTAAATGATGACCTGATTGATGCTGAATTCAGTTTCTCCATTAACTAGTTGTAACTTAAGTATCAGTTTTCCCACATTTTTTTCCTTTTCAAGTGGGCTTAATATTTAATTCAGTTTTAGAAACTAAGTTTTGGTTATGCAAAGAAATGAGATGTTTTCAACAAATAGTAGAATGTGCTCACACAGTTTAAATAATTAATTTTTTAATTATTTTTTATTCAAAATTAAAATCAAACTGAAAATAGTATTGCTTATGATATTTGATGTATGAAACTTGATATCATTGCAAAAGGATTGTAAAGTTAAAGTATTTGAAATAAATGTCCTGGGAAAGAAAGGAATTTCTTCAGAATTACATAACTAAAGAGAATTTCTGAAACAAAAAACCCATATTTGAAAATGGAACATAATTAAAATACTTTGATTAATGTTTTATTGAAAATATAACTAGACTTTAAATCATTTATTTATGATAGGTTATGAAATGAATATCTATTTTCAAGAAATGAAATATTTAGATGAGCAAATTATTAATAGTAAAATATAGGGCTTTATATTTTTAAATCTTATGCTCTCAAATATTCAAATTATTTTTTTTTATAAAATTTTATTCTGGAATTTTTAAAAAAAAATCATAAAAAAAATTTTATTTTATATCAAGTCACAAATGTTACTTTTAAAAATTAATTTTTTTTTCCTGTCTTTATTTTCAGAGTTTGGCGAGAAGCTCGTGATAGGATTGTGGGCTTTCCTGGTAGATATCATGCTTGGGACACAACAAATGGAGGGTGGCATTACAATTCAAATTATTCCTGTGAATTATCCATGGTTTTAACTGGAGCTGCATTTTTTCATAAGGTTTGTTTCATTATTTTCTTTTGAATTTGATATTTTAACAAAACTTTTATAACTTTTATTTTTTTCCAAATATATATATATATATATATATATATATATATATATATATATATATA
>JAPDSC010056506.1:0-10046 GCA_026290005.1 Latrodectus geometricus | reverse complement strand
TCATTTATATTTTTTGATAGTACAGTTTCAAAAATTTCACCTTTTCTTTAGAAAAGGTGAAATTAAGGGAATAGTAATTCTGTATAATACTCACTATAACATCTTTGGAAATATAAAAATGAAAACATAATAAATTGTGTTTTTGCTGGTTTTGAGGAGGGGAAGAATAAATTCAATAACTTTTAATTAAAAATTAGACATTTCACATTTTTTAAAATATTATTACCTAGGAAAAGTAATTGCTAAACACTTCACAGAGATGCATTTAATTATATTTTTAATATGAAAAGTGTAGAAATGTATGTCAAAAATTTGATTTGATGAGACTCATAGAAGGAATAACTTATGAAATCTAGCACTAAGAAAAACACAAAAATATTCATAAGAAATATTTGGATTTCCACATTTTAAGGCACAAAAACAAGGCTAAGGCAAAATAATAATAATGGGCAGTATCAGTTAGCATCAGCTTACCATTTCTCATTTTATATAGCTGTATATTTTTTGCAATGAACTCAGCAAATTGGATAGTATCTCCTGGTTCTCCACAAACTAACATCACCAAATGATCACCAAGCTTATACATCTTGTCTTCATCTATAAATTAAAGAAAAAAATTATATTTATTAGAGAAATTTAAAAAATTTTTTTTAATCAAAATGTTTAACACATAAATTAATTAAAATATAGAATTTTTATTTGAATTCACATCAATGCTGAGAGTGAAATACAGCACCAGATAAGTAGATAACAATATCAAAAATGGATTGTTTAATATTGTATTTTGAGCTGCATGTTAAATGATCACAATTAAACAAAAAACTTATTGCAGTTCAACATTTGTTTCTGTAAAGATAATAATGCTTAAGCTTTTAAAAGTTAGTTTTATATTTAGAGAAAATTATAATTTATTTTAAGTTTATACGTGTAAGATTTGGATATTCAGCTAATGTAATTTGAAATCTGAAATATTTAAGATCAAAATTCATTTGCAAGTTCAAATTGATTACTTTAACATATAAATTCAAGCTGGAAAACTATAATTTCTTAATAGTTGTGTCGAAAGAGAGTGATATGGAAAATGAAAAACTGAATTTTCATTTTATTAATTAGGAACTTGATGGATACAACTTCTGGCAGAAGTGATATAAAAGATCACATGTGTTTTTTTTACTTTCTATGTATGAACTAAATGTGTTATAAATATTTTATGTAAAATCTATCTATAATTTTTATTAAGTACCTAAAAAATTAGAAATGAAGAAATTTTGAGGACTTTATATTTAATTTACATAAAACAAATAATCATAAAAAATAGTATTATGTTAGTGATTTAATTGATATTGCTTCCTTATTGATTTTTATACAGGAGTTCAGTATATGGTCTTTTTTTAAAGGCACATTGTATTATAGATTTTATAAATATTGAAGTACTTAAAAACCAATGATAAATTATTTATTCTTTGTTAGTTATATTATGTAATGATATCAGCCCAGTACCACAACATAGAAAATTTTAATTATGGGCCAGTTAAATTAAAAACAAAATACTAAAAAGTAATGTTTTTAATTCATTGATTAAATTTTATCATTATTGCTGCTGACACTTATCAATAGGCAATTTGTAGTATTTTGCAATTAGCAATTTGTATTTCATTGGTATGACAATGCTGAGTTAAATAAAATAAAATATCATTAAATTTACGGATTAAAAATGATATAGAATTTTTTTTAATAATTTTATAATTAATTTTCTAGTATTTTGTAATGAAGCTAACATGCTGTTAATAAATTAAAGAAAATATTTGGAATTGCAAAACGCAACCAATATAAGATTCTTCCCACAGAATGACTTGTAAGTACAAGCTAAATATAGTACTGTATTTTCAAATATATAATCGTCAGGGGTGTATTATCTGCAAAACCTTTCTTGGAGTTAAAGGGGGGAAAAAACTATGGCATAATCTGTTGCAATTATTAAACTAGGGAATCTCGCGGTTCAAATATTTCCTCCAAAACAATCTTATGTAAATTGGTTTCTGAAATACTATTTTTTAGCTCAAATGTAGCATATATAGGTTCATTATTACTTGTCAAAAATATTTTTAAACCAATGAAAAAGTTACATACAAAATAACTTATTTTTAAATCAATAGTGGAAATTGATATAAAAAGTTTTTCATTATTTTAAGTCAATTAGCATCCACATATTCTTTCATAATTGTTATATATTCAAAATATAACAGTTGTAACAGGTTATTCAAAAATATTCATTTGGCATATCCTTAATAATTTGACAAAACTGATAATAGTTAAAATAAGACAGCCGTGCAAGTTGTGGAGTCATCTGTTATTTATTTTATGACACATAAACAGCATTTCTTTCAAAATTTTATTCTAAGATTTTTTGATGGAGAATGTTTCCCATAAGATAATCAATGATGGTGTGTAATAGACACAATGAATTTCAAAACTTTTTTAACACATAATCCACAGATTATATACAAAAAAACATGATAACTACTTCCTTTATGCACTATTTATAATTGAATGTCTTTCCTGAAGATCTAAATAGCTTTTATAAATAAAACAATGTTATTCAATCAGCATAATTTCAGAATTTTTCATTTTTATTAGAAAAGCAACTCTGTACATTCAACAACAAAAATCAAACTTATTTTAGAAATGGGGAGAGGATTTTATTATATTAATCATTTTCTGTTCACAATTATTGCCTTTTTTATTCATAATTTAAAAATATATTAAATTCAAAAACTGCAAACAAAAAATAAGAGTTAAAAGTGCATTGCAATGAGTTTCATTCTTTTTAAACACTGCTATATTAAAGAAATGAACATTTAATAGGAAACATAAACTAAGATTATTAAAAATTTATTAGTTTTTCATACATAGTGGCAACGATAGAACAAACCAAATTCTGAAGTCATCATTTATTACAATGAAGTCCTGTCAAGAACAACTACTGAAAATATTATCCTTTGACAATCACCTAAGCTCTTACTACTAAACATAGGAATATGTTTAATAGTAAGGGTTTAAAGGTAAAAGAAAATTACATACGTTTCAAATTTAAAGGTAAAAGAAAATTACATACTATGAAGATTAAATTCCTATGACAATAAAATGAATCAATTATGCATGTTATTTATTTTGAATTGCTTAAGTTTCAAACTTTATAAACGACAGAATCAATTTTGAATTGTATTATATAGATATAGGATTGTTTGAAATGCAATCAATTAACCAACTGAATTTAAAACAAACCTTTTTTCACAACAACAATGCTATGTGCCACATTTCTGTCAGTAGCAACAATAACAAAATCTTTACAGGCAACACCAAGTAAAAACTCCATTTTCGATTAGCGTTGCAAGGAACAATCTGAATTATTTTATAGAGCTTCAAGAATAATGATTAATCATTCCACAAGAAAACACTACTATTGTCGGCTTTTCATTTGTTTGTGGATAATTGAGCCACAGCGCCCTCTTTCAAATTATCTAAAGAATGATTCGGCAAAATATTTATTTTGGAAACTTATTTATAAAAAATAAAATTACACTAAATATATTTTAACTAATTATTTAAATTTAAAATATATTTCAATACTGTATTTAATTCAAGTTATTTAAATTTCAAAATTTAATTTTTATTAGCGCGCCCTTGTGACATTTTCATGTAGCACAATTGTTTTCGATTTATTGTATTGTATATTTTAAATGCGAAGAAGAGAGAATTAAGAATCTGGTAACAATTTCTCTATTACCGGTTTTATTAGCTGTCATTTATAGAGGTAAGGAATAATTTCTGAATGCTGTTATTTCTTATGAAAATATTTTGAAATACTTTTATTAAATGTGTTGAAAAATAAGTATATTTGCCGTATTCTGCTGATTAATATGCGTATTCTACATTTCTTGTTGCAAAGATAACCCACGCAATAACCCGTGGTCTAAAGATTTAAAATTGTCTTTATATGGTCATAAAATATTACATATGGGGTATAAGATTTTTTTTTATTAATCATAGTAGATATCCAGTTAATTTAAACCTTAATTTGTATTACGTCAGTAACTAATCAATAGCTATAGTGGACAGGTGTCTCAAGCATAAGTCATCTTTGATTTTATCTTGATTTGTGAGTAATACTAATAAAATTTGTTTTGATTTGGTAACAGAAACCTCTCTTATCTTTTGATAACTAGATTGCTATTCTGAAAATACAGTTTATTTAATTTGAAATGTAATATTTTCGTTTGGGAAATCTACGTCACTCGCTTAACTGATTCAGACTCCTCTCAGAATAAGCTAATATCTTCTCTAAAATTTAATTTACTTTGAAAGAGGCATACTTAAATTAAATTCATAATTATTGAATTGATACTTAATTTTACCTATAGTTTAATACAGCTTCCATTAAATTTTGCTTATAAATAAAATATTTTACATTTCAAAAACTGAGATATTCTGTTTAGAATAAATTCATAACTGTAATTTTCTAATTGGTAATATTATATTGCTTACTATTTCGGCATTTAAAAGTTAATTTTGTATAGAAATCTTTAAAAGTTTTGCAGGAATCGGTTATCTCTTAAGCTTATAACTATTGATGTTTCTTGCATATACAGTCTCATTTGTAATTCTCATTTTTATCCTCATTTGTTTAATACATTTATGATGTTTATTATAAATTTAAAAAGCTGTCTAAAATAAAATTAGAGTAGTTTTTGAATAGAGAACATACTATGAAATAAGGAAAAATTATATACAATACAGACTGAGATATTATGATCTATGTAAATGTCTCAATTTCTTATTTTGTATGTCTGATTTCAACATTAATTTCTCTTAATCTTTTTAGGCTATTTTTACTCGTATGTTTTTTTTATCTATCCTTTATTATCAGCAATAAAACTTTTTCTTGTGGTCAAAATTTATAAAATAAAAGATTATTTAAATGTCATTAGAATAGTTTTTAAAACTGTGAACCAGTGGAATTTTCAGTCATTACTAGACGATTGTTCCAAGAGGGAACTAACTATCAGTATTTTTCGGCATGCTTATTGATATTATATTTTTAGTGTGTAATTTTTTTAGTAACTATATCTATTTTAGTGAGGATTAATTTGTTATGATGTTAATTGATGAATTGACTTTGCAGTGTTTCTTTGATTTAAAGTTCCTAGTAATTTGTATTGGTTAAAAGTAATAAAAATATTAAAAGTTCTGTCAAATATAAATTAGCATGGCAAGGAAAATATTTGGTTATTTGAAAATAAAGCATATAACTATGAAATAGGATGTCTTCATGATGTTCATGTATGGCAAACATATTCAGTGTTTTAAAAGTTCAAATAATTTTTTGCAAAAATTATATTTTTATTAATAATTTTCCTTAAAGGCTGTTTCTTGATTAGATATATTTGTAGTTCTTTTATATTAATATTTATTTCATGAATAGATAAACCCAAAATGTTAAATTTATATTGTGAAGTACATGTGTTAATAACTTACATTTAACCATTTCTGTTGAAAGTATTATGTAATTTGAAATGAAAAAAAAATTTCTCACATGTTTAATATTTTCATATATAAACTGAAGTTTTTGCAGTTTTATAAAGTATTTTAAAGTTAAAGAGACTACCTTTTATAGTAATTCCTAACTGATGAATGCATTCTGGGAATTATATATATTTATTTAATGTGTAGTTAATAAAAGTGTTCATTTCTAAAGTACTAATTGTTAAAAATATCAAAATTAAGTTGAGAATAATTCTTACTGGTAATTGTTTAATAATAAATATTTTACATCCTGTAAAATACTGTTTAAAATCATCTCTAGTACTACATACATGTTACTTTGTATTCAATAACTTGTAAATAAAATTGTAATAATTGTGCAAATAAAATTTAATGTACCGCAAATGTGGTAATTTTTTTTGACTAGTCCATGTTTGATCTTAGAACTGATATGCTAATTAGCTTTCCCCCCCCACAAGTGACTATTATTGGATTGTACATTTAAAAACAGATTATTGCTATTCTGATGAGAGTATCCATATTTAGTAAATATGATCAATATGTTTATTTCCTTGTCTAACTTTTTTATAATTTAACTTTTTGTTATCAGTTTGTTCAATAAAAAATTAGAAAAACTTTGTAAATATGTATATCCATAAAGATTTGGTCAATTTTTATCATTAATTATTTTAAAAATGTCTCAATAAAAGAGCATATCTTTGACGAACTATCAAAATTTGAGTGCACAAAGTTTATATTTATTTCTAGAAAAATACTAAACAGAAAGCAGTTGAAAAGTTATTAAAAATGTCTTTTAGGGATTTTACTTAATTTAAAAAGTTCATCTAATATTTGTAAAAGGTTACTGTTAATCAAATTTGTTTTGTGTAAGAACTGACTATGAAATATTAAAAACCAAACTAAATGTAGCATAACATGTTATTTTTAAACTATTATGCAATGGTAACTACTTGTCCTTTCATTTGAGGTGTATTAAAATTATGTGTTAACACACCCACATACACACAAACCTTTAAGTAATTGAGTAGTTTATTATCTGCTTCTAAATTTTGTGACATATTTGCTTCATATTATCTATGACAATGCTTTGAACATTCCACTTAAATTTTTCTTTATATTTTTTTTAAAGTTATCTGTCATTTCAACTATATTTTCTGAAGTATTTGGATTATCTTAAATGATCTGATCGCTTTTCACTTGACTTCCTTTGTGATAGCATCACTAGATATTAGGTTCATTTCGAATAATTGGTTTCTATGTTATGCTAATTTACAAAGTTCAAAAAAAAACAAAACTTTCCTGTCTTGGGCAAAAAGAAATCTTGTATTGTTAGTTGGCAGCTTTGATATAGTTCCGTTTTTTTGTGTTGGTACTACAAAAAGTATATTTTTGTTACATGTATTTGAAGGAAATTTATCACTTGAAAGAATGTTTCCCATTTTTCCAATATAATTAGTAAACAGATTACTTTTTTTATTAAAACACTGGAAGTGATCATAAATCTTTAATACAGTTTTTTGAAAGAAGTTAATTAGTAAAATTATATTTTTAAAATTTTTATCCTGTAATAAAAAGCTTTATTGCAGCATTCCATTGAAAATTCAATTATTAGCAGCGGTTTGTTACAAATAAGCATTTGATATATAAATTTTCTTATGTTCTTTGTTATTTAAAAGATAACAATATAAGTGTGAGCCAAAGTAAAAGTGTTGGCAGTAATGTTGAATATTTGAAATATGGCACACTAGAGTATTATCTTCAGCTGATGCTTTTTCCATGTGTCTTTTATGTAATTAAACAATGACAAATTTTCAAGCTTGAGTATTACTTGATAAAAATCCATATTTAAAAAGATAAGGATTCAACATTTTTCTAACAACCAAAGAGAAAAATTTAAGAACTCTAGCACTGCAACAATTCATAGGGACATCTGAACGAAATGATGAACTGTATTCTTATAATATTTTTTTATTGATTGCAAAGATCAGAAAGTTCTACACTGTTGGTAAGAACTTATTTTACCAGCTATATAAGTGAGGTAATATGCAATCCATATTGTTTAAACCAGCTTTTAACTTAATAAAGATAATTTTTCCGAGTAATACAGTATACAGACTGACAAAATGGCTCAATGCTTAGAAAATTCTTTATAAGAATACTTAAAAACATCTGAATTTTCTGTACAGCTTGACTTCTGTTGGTGATATTGCTCTGGTATTGTTGGGAAGATACTTATGTTTTTAGCATATTTAGAACAAGCTGTCTCAAATGTATTTTCAGTACATAGTGTTAGTCATTGACATAATTTCGTTGCAAGAAATTTTCGTGAATGTTTGCATGAATCACTAGATTGCCATTAAAGCTATTAATAAAATCAAAAGGAATTCCTTCAAGGAAAGAATATTTGCTCAATTTAGTTTGGAAAATTATGGGGACTGATCATTTACTATATACAGAGTATATTGATTATTTAAAAGTATATGTTTAAATTGATTTTATGCGCTCTTTGATTCAGTGTTGGAATTCCTGGAAAGCAAAAACATTAATTTTACTCCACATTTAATTAACTCAAAAACTAATGCACCATATGTGAGATTTATTTGCTAAAATTAATGAAACTAAATTAAAACTACAGGGTGATTAAATAAGTTTAATCTAAACTTAAAGCTTTCATTATCTGTGTTTCAAAACTTAAGCAAAATAGAGATGAAGATTTACTTGCTCAGTGTCAACACCTTATGAACCTTCATGCAGATCTGAATTAAATATTTAAATATATTCTTGACTTGGATATTTCCGATTGGGTATTGACAAACTCTGACTCCAAACATGAATGAATCCATACTAATATAAGAACAGCTTATTGAAATATATACAAATGAGGAACTTAAGCTAATAATTGAACTACGATTCCACAAGTGTTTGTTACAAACATGTATCCCAATTTTATATATTGGATTATGTGTTATTATAAAAAAGCTGATTGCGTTCTCATCTTTCTATTTGGTAGAATAAAAATTCAGTGCTATTATGAACATCATAAAATAACGAAACCATCTAGAAGTTGGAGATTTGGTGTTGCTACTTACAAATATTAAGCTGGGCATAAATAGTCTTAACATCTCAAGTTTACTTAAGTCTAATTTTCTTATTTTAAACAAAAGATGTTATTTTAATAAATATTGTCTAACAAAATGTTTTTTTTTTTTTTTTTTCTTAAATTTAGTTTTTATACTATGCAATTGTGTAACTTTTTCGCTGTGAGCAATTTCGGAAAAGGTGTCCTTTGTTAAAAAATGTTTGGGAACCACTGATTTAAATCTATGATTTATTTTAAAAGTTGCTTGTAAACATGTTTTAAATCAATTTGATGAAAATCATTAATTTATGTGTTTTATTAGTAAATAGAAAGGTATAAATTTATATTATAATAATATGATAATTCTATTTTTGTACAAATTAAAAATATTGAAACTGAAGATTTTTTATTTGAAACTGGCATAATAATTTAAATTACTTTGTGTAAAATATAAAGGACTTATACAATCTTACAGTTCATAATGTAAATTTATTTTTAATGAGTTTTAATATTTGGTCTTTCCTTAATCTTAAAAGTAAATATTTACCTTAAATCACTGGCCTATACTTCTTTGTTTTCTAAATATGCCATGTTATTTTCATTTTACTTGTTGAAATTTCCCAAACCTTTTCAGAATTTAATTCAAGACTTCTTGTTGATTAGTTTTAAATATTCATTATTTAGTTAAAAATAGAATATTCATTATAAAGTCTGGTCTACCTGAGATATTGCTTCTTAAAAAAAAAAAAAAAAAAAAAAAAAAAAAAAAAAAAAAAAAAGAATTTTTAAAATAACTTTGTAGTTTTCTAATTTTAAAATTAAATCATAAAACTAATAATTTCTGGACATTTAATTTTCCCAAATAATTACTAGAGTAAAAGGATGCTTAGAATTTATGCTGTGTAGAACTTATTTTAGTTCATGTTCTTAAGATTTTATCCCTTTTGAGTTAAAATATTTTACTAATGCTGTATAGGTACAAATAAATGATTTCAAAGATCAAAATTACTGTCTTACAATCTTAAAACAATATTTTCCTTTATTGCTACTGACTAATTAGTAATATATAGTACAGAAAATGGTAAGAAGAAATTTTGCTACAATGTACAGAGTTTGTCGAGGCATATATAAATTTTTGTAAAATGCACTCTTCAATGAAGAGATTTTTTTAAGATACATGAAAGAAAGCTTTCATTTTATAATTGTTGATAGTAAAAATATTGGTATTTTGTCCAGTACTGCACATATGAATAAAATTTGATAAATCTGTGAAATGTTCAAATAACTAAAATGTTCATTGCTAAAAGGAGTTATGTTTTGTTGAAAAATCTAACTTAAAGGAATTAGAATATAAATAATAAGTAAGTAATCATGAAATTTTATTTACTGTAAGTTTTTCATAAGA
>JAPDSC010056499.1:1067-13785 GCA_026290005.1 Latrodectus geometricus | reverse complement strand
ATATGAATTTGGATATAATTTGGAATAAAAATTAATTAATTAAATATTTTGAAGAATAATACTAGATATTTAAATTAATAGGAATTTATAAAAAAGCAGTAACTAGTAATTTCAACAAGAAAAAGAATTAAACTTTATTAATAAAAACTACTACTTAAGTCAATATAAAAAATTAGGTAAAGCGAATTAGGTTAAAAAATAAATCTCTCGTCTATAAAATCAAAAAGATGAATGTAAAAATAACTAGTATTATAAAATTTGTCCTGTCTTCAAGAGTTGTGAACATTTTTATATCTAACTTGAATACTCAATATTAAAAGTTGCAAAATCTAATAGAGTTAATATTTCATTTAGTTATTTGTTAGTAATTGGAAATTATTTTGGTACAAATGGTCTAAGCGAAAATAAAAATAATTTATTTGTAGTAAATGATTTATTTATATCGTGCATGTTAGTAGCTATCAGTGATAGGTAATTTTAATGTTGTTTTTCTGCGCAATATTTAACAGCACATTAGTAATAATAATAGTAGGAAATGAATGTTATAACTGTATTTAGACATGGGTAAATTAAAAAGTCAAGAAAATCTTATGATGTATTAAAATTAAGATTTCAGCACAAAACAGAATTAAATCAACCTTTATCCAAAGTGATAAGAAATTTAATGGAATCTATGGCCCTTTACGCAGGACTACAATTTATCATCGATATTAAAATGTGTAACAATTTGTTACCCTAAATCAAGTTTACTTGAAAGTAAGATTCTCTCAGTAAAAAATAGTTGTAATCAACAGTTTTGTTTTTAAATTTGCTTTGAATAATGTCCTTGAAATATATTATTTATTTTTCAAATATTGTACATAATAAAGTAATTGTATTATACTTTTCCTAAGTTTATTAATGACATGCACAAAAATAATAACATAAAATCTTTTCTTTAAATTCATTTTAAAATGACTTCCATTGATGCTTTATGAGTTTTTTAAATAATATTTTCTTTATTTTCTGAATTGTATAAAAATCTATTTACATCAATAAAAACTTTTAATAATTAATAAATCCTGATTTAAATTTTAGTTTAATTATTGTGCTCATTAAGAGTGTAAGAAAAGAAGAACATTTCATCTCTCACACTTCATAACTTCATACTCTTTTATTTTATTTCAATTTTGCTTATACGCCTTATTAATTAAATCAAAGTTCAGCTCATATTAAATAAAATAAAAATAAGCAAACATTCGTTTCATTTGAAATTTAATTACCCGATGGTGTAATTAAAATTAATTAATTGAGTTACGAAACCTTCTACAATTCTTATATTTGAAGGCATTATTTTGTCAAAAGAATAATTCTTTTTTTATGTCATCTCCATAAAATATTGAATGAATACACACCAGAATAAATTAGCTACAGTTGAATTTATAAAAAAAAATAGCTTTATATAGAGGATCAAATAATTTTGACTTAAACAAAATTTCTCAAAGTACTATAGAAATTTATTATTTCCAATTTAGCATTTAATTTAAGAATTGTTTTTAATAAAAGTTGTTGATCTTGCTCATTGAATTTAATTATTTAAACAAATTTATATGTGATAAATTTTATCCTTTCTATACTTATTTTTCATCTCACATTACATATGTAAATATACCTTAGATTTGTTATATGTATCGCATGAAACAATTGTGTTTTCATATATTCTCCGCAAGTTAGATTAAATTTTATCACTTTTTGTAATATTTCTATTTAAAATTTTAACTTTTTTATTTAAATTGTAAATTGAAGAATCAAATTTGTAGAATTACAAAAGCTTCCATTCTCTTGCATTATTAACCATAAAATTTTTTTGCACAGGTAAAAAGAAAATATTATTAACAAAAATTTAATTTTATCGAATGAAAAAACAGTAGAATATAACAACCGATCACTAGAAAGTTGTTAAAAATTATTTACATTGATAATAACTTTAATTTACACAATTTTTATTTTAAAAATGTATGAAATGTTTCTGCTTAGCTTGTTGCCAAATTGTTTTTATTGACGGATAACAGAACATTCTTTTTATTATAATTTTGATTGATGACCATTAAAATATCAGGATTAGGGATAAATAAATTTTGTAAAGTGATTCAATATTAATTTCTTATTACAACATAGTAGATTCAGATAGAAATAGCATCAAAATAAAATACCATTTTAAAATCTGCTGGATGAACAGAATGTCAATTTAAAATATTTAGTTGTATTTTCCTAGCAATTAAACATTGAGAGTTCGGTAAATTTTATCTGATAATTTGCAATTTAAGACTGATAATTAAAGTTTAATTTAACAAGCAAGTTTTTTTAATCCTCCAAACATTGATTTTTGCTTATTTAAATACAAAAAAAATTGAAAAATAATCAATTACGTAGCAAGATATTTTTATAAACAAAGTTTTTCCTGTCTCCTTTAACTGGAAATAATTCCATTATAAATTAATTTTGATTAAATTTTTCCCTAAAAGTATACTGAAAACCAAACCATCTAATCGACTTCTCAGAATTTAATTAAATTTATTGCCTTTCATTTGGACAAATTTTTTATGTAACATTTGAAAAAAACTACTTTATTTGGGTCTTATCTTGTTTAATTTTTTATGGCTTATCATATGTTTCCTTTCATTAAATAAATTCATTCAGTTATTACAAGATAATGAATAATGTGCACTTGTTTAAAGATTATATAATATTCAGTAGTTTTTAAATAACTAAATAAAAATGAAAAATGATCATTTGTAATTCATGAAAGTATGAAAATAAAATGGAAATCTCTTTAAAAATTAAAAGAAACTAATATGACATTTTTTATCCAATATTTATAAGTACGAGTAGAAAATTATTGATCAGTATTTTTTCTTATAAAATATAACTATGTACAAATACAAATAAAAAAACAAATAATTTTTTATAAATGCAAATTTGATCTTCATTATGAAAATATTTTTTAACGTTTTACAGTAATTGTTATATAATTAAAAATCTTAAATGTCAAATAACTAAGGGTTATGACTGCTTTTATTTTTAAACTTAAAAATTTTTACATGATATTTTATATTTTAATTTATATGAATATCATATTTAATTTTTTTCTAAACATTTTCAGCTCTTAATATATTTCTCATGTAAATACTATAAAAAATCACGTGCATTGTAAGAAAGCTGAAAATTTTAACCAATAGTATTATACCAGTAAATATTTGAAAATGTTACATATTAAAATAGCTTTTATTTTTACACAGCTGAAAATTTTCAAATACTTGACTTACGACACATGGAATATATTACTGCACATCAATGATTCTACAATATTTATATGCTTTATAACTATAAATTATATTTTATACCCAAATCCTAAATTTTTAGATTTTATTCTTATTGAATTATAATTATGCAACATATTCTTATTGAATTATTGTTATGCTCCACTTAGTTAAGGAATACACAATTACTACGAATTATTAACTACTAGTTCTTTAACATAATATCTACTCAGATTTTAGTCAACGGATATTATCCTTGTCATAAATTTATAAATGTCTCAACAAATATTTTTATTGGAGTGGAACATGCAAAAAAATTGAAAATTTTTTAATGAAAATGCAAGAAATTATTGAAATTCCCATTTCCTAGCTTATAAAAGTTGCATCACTTGTTAAAAGAACTAATTTATTTTTTAAGAATTCCGGATTAATAGCATCTATAATGATCAAAGACTAATTCTTCTTCCAATAATGTCAAAAATGTCAGCAAATGTTTTTTTTTTAAATTAATTTTAAGAGTATATCTGTAGACATTTGTAAATAACCTATTGTGTTATTTTAAAAATTTTATACTCATAATAGCTGGTATTTTACATGTTGAAAAAAAATTATGTAAACAAAAATCAATAATTTTTTATAACGTGTCAAATACAAAATTTAGAATAAAAATTTAAATAAATGATCACTAAACATTTCTAAAGTTAAAACATGAAATGAATAATTTGTGGCAATGTTTAAGTTTTTTTAATTTGTTTTTCAGCTTGTTCCATATCTCACGACGTTATAATTAATGCTTGGTATTTTAAAAATATACAATCCTATATCATTTTATTATTTGCGACAATTTTCAAATTTGATATCAATTAGAAATTTTAAAAATGGATTTAAAATCATTATCTATTTGTTATTTTTTTTTACATAAGCATTTTGAATATTAAAGATGTCACAAGAGTTTTTTAAAATTTTAATTCTTATTTTTGTTTAAAAAAAATTCAATTTCATCTTCAGAAACATTTCTGCAAAAGATTAATAGATAAAAAAATTATATGTTTTGCAATGTTTTACATAACCAGCGCTAACACCAATGAAATGTTCAGCATGTAAAACAAACCGAAAAATAGAACATTTATTTCCATTTTATCAAATATTATCATCAAATAATATTTTATATTAAAATATTTTCCATATTTCAGTGCATTTTCATTCTTTTTAAAAGTAAAAGGCGCCCTCTATTGGTAATAATTTGAACTAAAAGTTTTTAAGTCTATATAAAATTTCACTTATTAGACAAATAACTGAGTAAGTAGTCTGATACTAATTCAATTTTATAACTCTTTTTAAAACTTTAAATTTCCTAATTTTTATTTCCAGAGTTCATCAATATATTCATGTTAGTAGAATAATAAGCACTAACATAAAACTACACATTTTATGTGGAATAAATAATAAATTGACAAAATTTACAAATCAAAATATATTTGCACCTATGAAATTAATTTACTTAATTTTAAATTGTTTATGTCCACTTTTTATTCAGTAGATTTATCTCTAAAAGTTGAATCATTCAAAGCCATTTCCTTACCTTTAAAAAAGCGGCTGTCCGAAATACCAGTTTTCATCATTTTCTTGAAAAGAAAGCAAAATAAAAATGCAAATCAAAATCTGCAAAAAATTGCTTTATCATCAAGTTCATTTCTGCTTTTCCCATTGACGATGAACAAACGATAGATCGTGCCAAATACCCGTTAGCACGGCTGACGAAATATTCCTTTTTCCGATATTCACATCGTAATTCACGCCAAGATGCTTTCCATTTTTCCACGAAACGTGCTTATAGGAAACGTACTTTACCTTTTTAAAAGAAAGAACTTTTTCTGTGAAGTGCTTGAATTAAACTCGCATTCCAAATGTAAATTTTAATACTTAATGGTAATATTTGATATGGCTATGAATTTTTCATGTCTAATTTAAGATAGTCTAGACACATAATTAAGCATAAGAATATATATAATTTAATTAGGAGAATGTGTGAATTCATGAGCTGAATTCACGATTTCTTTTTAACTAACTTTTTGTCTAAAATGCATTGTAATTGATGTTTCATTCTTTTACATTATTGAATAGTGTTGAGACTTATCAAATAGATCTAAAAAGAAATTCTCAAATTTATTCAAGGAAAATTGAATATTTCATCATACTTTATTCTCATAAAATTTACATTTATAGTTATTAAAGGAACAGACAGTGTGATCCAACAGTCAGGACAAACTTTAAAAGAGAATAATTCAAAAACGAATCAAGTTGCAAAGATACAGTTAGCATCAAACTGATGGAAAAGAAAGCTGGTTATGTGAAACAATTAATAAAAAATATTTTTGTTGGTGACCCACAGATGGCGCTATTATCTTTTATTTCAACAAAAGATGATTAACAAATAAAAAATGTTGATAACTTACAAGTCAGTTTAATTAAAGTTAATTAGAACTACAGTAAATGTTCAATTAGCAGTCCATAGTTCAAGTTAAAGCTGTAAGACGAGTCACCACATCGTTCACAGCATTTAGTAGTATTCCTTCAATTATGGTAAGAACATTTTGGCGGGTGGCATCTTTCAGTGGTGCTAGTGATATCAGTTGTTCGCTGTATAATTTTGACTTTAAAAGTCCCCAAATTTAAAAATCACATAATGTCTGATTGGGAGATCTTGGAAGGCCATGCATGATTAAAGTTGAGACTGATAATGTGATTTTCCCCAAATGTTGAGCATAGCACGCGTTGCTTGGCAAAGCAACATGAGGTGAAGTGACAAAACAACATGAGCAACATTTTGCATAAAGGTGAGTGTTTGAAATCCCGCGCTTGCAGTTCAGAAATAATGTTCTGTAACAGTATTGCATATCGCTGATGATTGACAATTAGTGTTTTAAAGTCCGTATGTGTGACTTCCTCGAAAAAGAATGAACCAATTATGAAATCAGCAGTGATGCTGCACCACGCTGTCACTTTAGGTTATTACAAGAATACCTCGACAAATGCATGTGGATTTCCAGTGGTCCACACTCTACAATTGTGGATGTTAATAGCGTCAGAGAGTGTGAATTGCGCTTCATCTGTTCAAAGCACAGTGTAAAGCCAGTCGTGCTGCTCGCCCATCTTAATGAATACCAAATTAGCAAAATCCTCGGTGAGATTCGAGGACAGATGGTTTAAGTTCTTGGATATGTTGCAACCATTTTAGAGATATTCGCAGTGCTTTCCAGACACTTCCATACGACATTCCTATCTGCCTCGAAACATCTCATTGCAAATTTCAAATGAAAAACGGCTTTCGTACATAATATCCCTATGTGCAAAATCCGTAGATATGGATTGCACCGTCTGCTCCACTGTCGTGGAAATAGCAGCTGCTGTTGAGGGACGTCCACTTCTTGAACGTTAAGCCTGTAGCTTCAAATTTCTTCAAGATTTTGTTCAGTGCAGAAGTCTTTATTGGTTGTTTGCTATCTCGCATAAATTTCATGTATTGATATGCACGTACTGCCACTTTCCTACTTCGTATAATACAGTTTAACTAAGAGGGCTTTTCCTACTATGAACAGCATTTTGAGAAAAAAAAAAGCTTCGACTATTATCATTTACTGCAGTTGCTCCTTTTTATTTCACTTGTTGATTTGCATATTTTATTGGCGGCATCTGTTGGGCACCAACAAAACTATTTTCTTTTTTATTCAAAGCCACAAAAAACCAGGTTTTTTTCCCATCCGTTTAGGGCAAACTGTTTCTTTGTAAATCGATTCGTTTTCGAATTTTTCAATTTTAAAATTAGTCCTAACGACTTTTGGACCACCCTGCTCTCTCATAAAGTGTAATCTTTTTCTCTGTGCTAAGTTTTTACGAGATAAAAGAATCTTTTAATAGATAAATTCTCAAATACATATTAATGCCCAGTCGCTCTTAAGTGATAAACATTTCATTGTACAATAACATATTTCGGAATAACGTTAATGCAAAATATAATTAAATATTATAATTCCAATAACAATAATAATTTAGATTATTTTAGATAGCAATATTATTTAGATTTTATCTTTATTTTTCAAAAAAGTAATACATTTTGATTTACCATTTTTTTCCGAATCAGTTATTAGTGTTTCCAGTAACTGTTGTTGTCTAAATGGAAGAAATAGTCCTTATTTCACGACACCAAAAATATTCTCACCAAAGAATTTTTTATAATAGCACGCTTATTAGATTATATTGAAAGTATTATAATAAAATTTCAACACATTATTCAGAGACTTAATTTAAATAAAAAGTAAAAACATAATGTAATGAGAATAATGTAATGTAAAAAGATAATGTAATAAGACTACAATAACTAGTGCACATCTGTAAATAAATCATTTTCATGCACTAAATTTTAAATATTCAGCCATTTTTGTATCACAATGCACGAGCTAACTATCATTAATCATTATTCAATTTCTACGATTAGTTCACACTATATATACCATGCTCGAATTTTCAATTGTTAAAATACTTTTTATTCATCCACTCAAATAGAATTTTTAAAATTGTAATGAATGACACTTAATGTAAATGCAGTTCTTTAAAATATTAATTAATAAACTAAAATCAATGAATAAATATTTAAAAGAACTGTATTTACATCAAGTGTCATTCACTATAAATTTAAAAAAAATAGTTAAAAAATGAATTAATTTTCATTGGTATAGGAAATATGGGATATTGTGTAGTGGCGCCATCTATTGTCACCTACCATTACTATCTTTGTCTTTACATTTCTTACATTCTTAAATTTATTTATTTTATTAGCTTGTAAATGACTTTATTACTTCCTTTTAAAATTCAACTTTGTATTTTTGAAACAAATTAGTGAGAGAAATGGAAAGTGTGTATTTGTGAAAGAGATGAAACTTTTTCTAATTTAAAAAAATGAAAGGAAATTATTTTAAAGGACTTTTTGCAATATAATGAAATAAAAAATTTGTCTTTCAATGGCAAAGTTGGTAGAATATCAGTGAAAAATTGCCATGTTTTCGCATCAAATCTCATAGAAGCATAAAAATAATCGAAGCTATAAACTAAATAAACAAACGATATTAACCGTATCTACTCTTGCTTCACGAAGAGACGATGCGAAATTTAGAAAAAAGTAACAAAAAAATTTTCCTTTTTTGACTTAAGTAGAAATTGACTTTAAAATTTATTTTATTTTATCAGTTTTTCCAACCTCATTTTGTATATTAACTTAAAAATTTTAAAAATTATATTTAAAATTTATTAGGGCAATTAATAATAATTATAGCCCTATTTAAATTGCCATGATAATACCAGGTTATATCATTGCTTCCTTATCTTATGATACAACCTTTAAAACGATATACCCTGCAAAGCTAACTCTATTTTGTTCAATCCCCTTACTGTTTGATGAAAAAGATTATATTTTCATTCATCTTAGTTATCGCTTTGGAAATTATTTTGCTCTTCAACAGAAAGTAATCTTCAAATAATAAAGATTATGTTTTGAGTATAAGCATCTGTTAACTATAATATTACGATATGCAAACAGATAAAAAAAAAAATACGTTTAATAATCATTATTATTGCTCTCGCCAACAAAACATAATTTTGGAAATCAATTCAAAGTAAACTTTATTTGATCAATTTTGGCCACTTTCTGAGCATTTCAATAAGATTAATCAGGACAACATTCGTCTTTTTAGAGTTAAGTTTTAATCCTTATAACACAAATAATATAAATAAAAACAATCAAATTAATTTTTTTATTTTCCAGTTTTCCTTATAAATTCAGAAAATCTATAAAAAATTAAAAATAGATATTTGAAATTGTAATAAAATAATAATAAATCAAATTTTTAGCTAAATAGCAGAAAGAAATGCACTAAAATAACACAATAAATAACAAACAGCATTTTATTTAAATACCTTAACAATTTTTCAATTATAGAGTGAATCAAAATAATTACTTTTAAAAAAATCGTAAAATTTTCAAAATAAAAATCATTTATAGTATTCATTCCCAGAAACCTTAAATTTCAAATAAAAAATCTTTTTTTGTTTGTTAATTACAAGCTTTTAACAATATTTTTTAATATTTAATCAAATAAGAAAACACTTTCAGAAGGAAGGAATTCGAGAAGAAAAAGAAATTTAGGAACTTGTATTTTTAATTCACTAAAAAAGAAAAGAATATTTTTTAAGCTAATAAATAAATAAATTCATAATGATCATTCACAGAAAAAGAAATGTTGAAACGGTAATATGGGAAGAAAGAAATCGAAATAACGCTAATTACCATTTTTAACTTTTTGTAAACTTACTGTCAATTTTCTTATTAAAAACGTGATTATTTTCAATTTCTTATTAAGTTCGAATGTCTGAAATTTATCTTTGTTATAGAATAGTGTATAGAAGAAGTTGACTTATATGCCTGTCCCACTTATAAATATTTTTGACCGCACATAAAAATTTTCCTACAAGCGTTACTGATTTACTGAATTTTTTTATTCGTTTCTCAGAATAATCTACAGAATATTGGAATGTCATTCCTTTCTTTCGAAGATTTTTCCTTCAGTATTTTAGGACATTTTAGCTTTATCTGTACTCTTTTTCATTCAAAATATCTAAATAAAATGATAAAATACCTAAAAAATTCTAAATTAAGTGATTTTGATCATTAATTTAGATTAATAAGATTCTGAATTTTACTATTTATTTATTAGATGTTATTATAGTGGCTTTTTAATCTCAGAAATATAATATGACATAAAATATGAATTCAAGTCTCATGAAGATATATACACACACACACATAAACTATTACATAAATTGAACTATGATAAAAACTAAATAACTAATAAATTACTTGTTAAATTAAAACAAAATAATAGTTTTTTCGGTTATAGTAATACTTCTTTAGTAAGAACTTAAATGATACTGAGGCAATCGTTGCTGTTTTATTCAAGTGTAGTAGATATTCATAAGATTCTGTTAATTATTATATTTAATAGATTCTTAAATAGAATTTTATAGATTCTGTTAATAATTAACTGGAGGACGACATAATCCTGAAGAAGCCTTGCATATTGTATAGAAATAGCCAATTTAAAATTAAAATATTATAAGAGATTAAAAAGATAGTATTAAGCCTTTTAAATTAATTGAATTACAATTACATTTCATATGTATAAAAAAATAACAAAATATAACCAAATTCAAAGCATAAGATATTTTTAAATATTAATATAATGCTTCGCAATTTCTTAAGCAACTCCGGATAGTCAGTTATATATTTTGGCTTTTTTATTTGTTTATTACTTACAATAAGTTAAACAAATTCTTTTAAGCCTTCAATAACACATTTTTTATATACTTTAGATTTAATATTTAATTAAGGAGGATTAAATATTTCTTTCACGAATACTTTCCTCATAAAGAAAATGTTTGCATACCAAAGCAACGAGATAAATAAGGATTTTCTTTATAATCCATTATAAACTTTTGTAGTGCTATTTTATTTAACAAAATAGCTTCGTAAAACAATTTAAATAAATAGACTTTTCCTTAACAAAACAAAGCGATGAAATTTAGTATGGATTTTTTCGATAGAAATTATCAATACATTTCTTTAAAACAACCTTTCTTATATTTCAACTTATCTAAAAAAAATATCTACTACACAACAGTTAAACCATTTTGTAAAAAGTCATTTTGGAGAATATATTTTAAGTAAACACTGTTTTATCAAAACTTCCCTAATAAAAGGTATAAATATTTAACTGCAATTTATTTCGTTATTATGAGTAAGTAATAAATGATTGTAATAAATAAAGTATAGTAGTAGTACATAATAGGGAATAAATTGGGACTTTTACACTTTTAAAGATTATAAGCTTCATGAAATAGTAACCCAATTTCTAGTTTTTATGCACCATTGCTAAGAGTAATTTTATTGATGAAATATGAGTTTCTAAAGAATTTAATAAAATTAAGCATAAAATTGAACTTACTTTAATTTATTAATTATTACCATCTTTGATTGTATACTGTTTATCAAATTTATACAAAAAAGTCTATACCTAGCAGTTTTAGAATCAAAAAATTAGTAACAAACACCAAAAAAACATATTTCAGAAGACCTTGTAAATCTTTTAATGTTCAAAGTTTCGTGTTAATGGTTCAGTTCAAAAATTTAGAAAATATTACATTTAGTGATACTGTAGTTATGCTTAACATTGGTCTTACCCTTATATCATTGATAAAATAAATATAAAAATGTTCCCCCTGTTTTATATAACTCGTATATTGATTAAGTGGATCAAAGTACAAAATGTATGATCTCACAAAAAAAACCAGAATATCAGAGATTTTCAAAAAAGAAAAAATTCTCGGATCATGTCATTAAAATGTGCAATGGCTGTTTCATAGAAAGGAAACTCTAAGCATTTTGAGAATATGCAAAGTAATCTGAACAATTCTGTATCTAGAATAACAGTAATATGAAGATTGGTGGGCAGCAGTTTGGCCTTAAGTTGTAATTTACAAAAACTGCCATTGATGAATTCAGAACTATTTATGTGACTAAATAACAGAATAAAGTATTCAGTGACATGTTTTGTTTAAATTTATCGGAGATAACTCAACAAATCTGAACGTTGTTAGAAGAAAGGGGCAAACTCATTGTAATTAAATACCTTATTACTAGCAATATGATCCGGTTTGAAACATAGATATGGCACTATCATACATTGATGAGATACTGTAATTAGTTAGATTACCTAAAATACATAGTAAAATTGTAATTTTTCAATATGGCAACACACAGAAACTTAAATCATTATTCAGAAGCCGTGACATGCAAGATGTTCAGTTACCTCTTTCTGTGCAGTTTAATTATCTCGTCGTCATATATCATCTGCGAAATGTGATTGGCTATTGCATGTCTTTATCTTAATCAAAGAAAATATAACATATTATAGTTGAAAACGTATTTACAATTTTTATTCTTCAGAGCATTATCAAGACATTTGTTGTTGTGATGCCTAAAAGGGATATTATTCGTAACATCAAAAGACAGAATTCTACTCTATCATCATGCATATTGATCTGAATATGCATAGAATTCTACTCCATCATCATGCATATTGCATGTTTTATCTCTTATTATCATTATTGAAATAATTATTTCTTGTAAATATTTTTGCTTTCACTAATTCTTATTCTTTCACTAATCATTAGAATATTAATTTCTACTTCTTATAATTTAGCCCTATCTCTCTCTTTCTCTTTCTCTCTCTCTCTCTCTCTCTCTCTCTCTCTCTCTCTCTCTATATATATATATATATATATATATATATATATATATATATATATAT
>JAPDSC010056494.1:0-11710 GCA_026290005.1 Latrodectus geometricus | reverse complement strand
AAAGATTGAATAAAAATGTGATTTTGTTTCAGTTTATAATTTATTATTAAAAAAAAAAAATCATTTGAATTATACATTTTCATTTCTAGAAAAATTATTTGTGTATACATTATCTGGCTTGAATATATGTATTATGAGTATTTGAAGTTTTAATTTTTTTCTATTTTTATTAATTTTACTTTTATAATATACATTTTTTTTTAAACTAGTTGTTACTTTTCATCAATTTATAAAGAAAATAAAACAATAAAACAAACCCTATATTTTCTTTATCATAATTAAATTAAATTAACTCTTAATTTTTCATTATTTATGTGAATTTATATTGTTTTCTGATTAAATTTCTTACTTAATATGTTTACTGTTATAATATATAATTAAACAGGCAAACTCTCGACCAAATGCAAAATGAACGCAATAAATTGAGAATAAATGTAGAGGAAGCAAATTCAAGAGCTGCTCTACTTGCCCAAGAAGTTGATGACAATCATGCAAAGCTTGAAAATTCTCTTCAAAGGAAACTGCTGTAAGTATGGAAATTTTCATGATTTGATTATTGAAAGAAGGAAAATTTTTAACAGTTGGATTTATTTAAGTTGTTTCTTTTTCCCAAAATTTTCAGTCACTTAAAGGAATTTTTCTTTATTCATAAGTGTTAAATATTTTTACTATTACATTTTTTCTTCAAAATAATTTAAATTTAGAAACTTAAAAATTCAATCTTAAATACTTTAATTTTTCACAAGTCTTTTATTTTGTAAGTTTTTCTAAACTTGTAAAGAGTTGAATAGTTTGTTACTATTTTTTTATTTTTAATAAAAGTTTCTTTCTATAAACATTCATAATTAGTTTTGATGAATTAAAAATTATTTTTTTCATTTTCCATATTGAAATAAACATTAAATTAAAGTTTGGTTTTACAGGTTGATAGAGAAAAAATATCAGGAGCAGACTCGAGAACTTGTTGATGAATTGCAGCATGAAAGAGATTCATTGAATGCCCAAACAAATAAGTTGAAACAACAACTTCAAAATGACATCAATGCTGTCAGAGAAGATGAAGCAAAATTAAAATCTCGCCTCACTTCTCTTGAACAAGTAATTAAAAAATGCTATTTTATATTTTCAGATAATTTACATAGGTTTTAAAGAAGAGATTTAAAATTGTAAGAATGCTATTGCTTGTTTATAGATTTATTGTACTTTAAAGATTTCTGTAATGAAAAAGAATTTGTTTAGTATTGATTTTGCACTTTATTTTTAGTTTTGAAAATTATTTTGAATTTTCATTACAGGAGAACACTCGCTTAGAGCAAGAGCTACAGGAAGCATCTGAAAAGTACATAGAAATGGAAAAACTCAATGAAGCTCTCCAAAAGGAATTACTCATAATGCCAGGTTTGAAAGAAAGAGTGAGTTTTAAAGTTGTCTTAATATCTGACGTTTTAAAATCTGTTGCAATAATCTTTTCTATTTTGGATTTTAACATGTGTCACAAATTTTAATTGTAAAACAATTTTAATAATAGCTTGCTGAACTTGAATCTCATCTTAGTGAATTGCAAGAGCAGAATCCTCAGAATTTATTGCAGGAATTGCAGAAATACAAAGATACCAATCAGGTAATTAAGTTTATCATTTAAATTTTTTATGTTTCTCTTACTATGCAACTTTACTAAAAATTCATTTTGTTCAGATTTCAGTCTTGTATTTTAGCAACCTTTACACATCGAGTTTAACAATAAATTCATGATTAGTTTTTTACCTGCGCATTAATAGTATTTATGGTTGGTATGTCAAACTCATTGGCCACTTACTTATAACTCATATCAAATAATACTGTCATCTAGATAAGTAAAATATAAAAGAAATTTTTTTGAAAAATTCACAAATAATTTTCATAATATTTCAATATGTATATGAGTATTGACTAAAAAGATAATATTTATAAATGATTAATTATTAGTTTATATATGTGCCTCTATATGAGCAACAAACTTTTGAAATTGTGTGTATTTCATTAAATGTTTTATTTTATTTTCTAAAATAATTGAAAATTTAATAATTTTTACTGAAATATAGGAGTAAAAATTTGGACAATATTTTTAGGATACTGAAATGATGTGATTTTAAAAATACTTGTGGATAAAAACTATTTAAAGCATGCAAGTAATTCAAAATATTTGTATTGTATTGTATATAGTTCCAATCAATATTTTGATTTCTCAGATTATAAGCTTCGTAGGTCTGAAAAAGGAAGAATAGTAAACATTTTTGTACTTGTTTGGTATATATTTTCCTTAAAAACTTCAATCGAAATTTAATCGATAAGACCTCCCAACAAAAATTTTTTTTAATAAAAATAATCTTTTAAAAATGTCATGTAATTATGAAAGAATATTAAAGAATTTTTAGTAAAAATTATTGATGCAAAGGAGCAGGGTAAAAGTAGGGCTTTTCTTGGTAAAAATCAATATTAGAAGTAATATTTTTGGGATAAGTAACTCATTGTATTATGTAATACATGATATTCTAATTAAAAATAATGTAATTTGATATTGTTGCCATAGAAAAAAATTGTTATAAATAATATTTTCGTTTGTGATAAATAATATAGAAAATTTCAATTTAAGTCATTATTTTTTGAGTGCATTGCTAAAAAATGGATTTCTTTCCCATGGAATTTGTAGGAACTTCAAGATAAGATTGATGAATTGACTCTTGAAATTGAAAATATGCATCAAAACTCTGCTTCAGAAATTTCACCAAAGGGAGTGAATAGAACACATTCTTGGTTATCTGATTACCGAAAAGCAGCATATCTATCAGGAATCAAAAGGCATAGTAGTGAATCTTCATCAGGTAAGATAATATGAAACAATAAGCTTTCCTTTTTTTAAAAAAGATATTTTAAAATATATAAAAATTCTACAAGAAAAGATTGTAATTAACTCAAAAAACTAGAACTGAATTCACTGAAGAACATAGAACTGTAATTAATAAATATATAAGTCAATCAAATAAAAGTGCTAGTGAATGTATATTATAAAGTTAGAACTTTTGAAACTGTAAAATGAGTAACTTTTTTACATTTTATTTTAGTGGGAAATATAAAATCATTTGGATAAGTTTTTTTTTAAAAATATTTTTAGAGGATAATTCTGATGAGGAAAGTCCTACTATGGGAAAAATACGCAGGGCTATATTTTCTAGTGGTAAGTTAAATTTTTTTTTTTCATTTTTATAATAATCATGCAGTACACTTTTCTGTAGTATTTAAACATGTTTTAATCTTATTTTACATGCAATTGTAACTTCACTGTACAATATAATGAAAAGTGCAGATTGTTTTCTAAACTAAATTTTTAAATTTTTCTACTGTAACACAAATTTAAAAAATGGTAATAAACACATTTTTGATGCATAAACATATTTGAGAAAGAATTATATAAAATTTCGTTTTAGTCGATGCTAGACTAGGTAAATATTTTTAGTAAACTTTCATATATTTAATTAAATTGGTAATTTGCAATGTGTTATAGATGTTGAATAAAAATTTTTTATGATTAATAATATTATATTTATAAATTTCTTAATTAATTATTCTCTTTTAAAAATAATATGTTATTATAGTAGTAGAGTTCTGAACACTATTAGAGATCAAATGAGAGGAATAAACTGTTGATTTGTTGATTTAATTTGCTAATTTTGTTGACAACAAATAAAATTTTTTGTTATTATACATATACCTACAAATGTCTATGCATACATATGTAGTTCTCACCTAAAGGGTATTTAAATATGTTATAATATTTTATTTGAGTGTAATTCTCTAAATCTTGAAAACTGTGTAAAATACCAATACCAAAGTAAAGCATTTTCTTTGAATATTTCAGTTAATTAAAAGAAAATAATAAGTAAAATATTAGCCTTTATTAATTTATATTTGCCTTTATTAATATTAATTTTTTTAAATTAAACTTTTTGTTAATTAAAAATAAATTCTGTAGGCAAACAAAATATATTGCTGGACACTTCATTAAGCTCTACAGATTTCAAAAGCCCTGTTGTAGAAAAGGTAAGCTTTTTAATTTGTGATAATTATCTTTAGTTAGAGAAATTCATGCTAATTTTTCTTAACAGAATTTTTAAATAGATCCCTTATAAAGATGAATATGACGGAAATAATCTTTTCTCACATTAGATTAATATTTATTATTGAAATAAAATTTTCTTATATCATTCTTTTATTTGTTTGGTTTATGTGGCTGTGGTATCTGCGTACTTATTTGAAATTGAATTTTGAAATCTAATTTCAATTTAATTTCATGTATATTTTTTTAATTATAAGTTTTTTAAAGTTTCAGAATAATTCTTTGAGTTCTTTGGATATTTTGCTGAAAGATCTAGTATTTGACCAATCTCAATTGATGCGGAAATTACAAGTTGCTGAAGAAAGAATTTTTAAAACTGAAAAAGATTTGCGAGAATCTCAACACAAGAATAAAATTTTAAGTGGTCTTATTCACAGTATGTCTGGAACTGTGCTTGCTTAAGCTTTCAGTTTAGCGTTTCAATATGTATTGTTTTTGTGAATATGTATTTGATGCTTTTTTTCTGTAGATATTAGTTTAGTGGTAATGTTTCTCCAATCTTACAATTGCTTTATAAGTAAGTGTTCAAATTATTTAAAATTTATTGAGGATAATGAATCAACCTTGAATTGTAAGTACTTCTCTTTGCTTCAATCTCATTTATATTAGACTAAATCAATATTTTTGCTTATAAATTGAAAATTTTTTTACATTTGAAATATTTTTTTGTTGTACTTTTTAAAACCTAGTCATTATTATAATAATTCAAAAGTGCCAGAATATTGCTCATTATTAAAGGCTAGTCTTGCATAAAAACATACAATTTGTAAGTCTTCATTTCTTTTATTTATTAAAAATCATTTGAAACATACGTTTTTTTCAAAAAAAGAAATTATTTGTTCTTTTTACATAGGGCTTACAGTAACTTTAGAATTTGGTGTATATTATTTTTAAGTAAGTTAAACAATCAAAATGTACAAACATTCCAAATATTTCATAAAGTAAAAATTAATAAATAAATTTTTATATTTTTATATTTGTTAAATTTTCGTCCAAATGAAATTTTGAAAAGTTCTTAGAAAGTTGTATTTTAAAACAAAATGTGTTTATGCTTGATTTGAATCAAATTTGTAACACTTTTCATTTTATAATTATATTTTGCAATATCAAATGCCAACTTTGCTTAAGTTGATAAAAATATAGTTGATTATTTGTATTATAGTTTATATATTTTTGGAAATTTTAAAAGTCAAGCGTTGCCTGCTGCATTTGTTGGTTTTTAATAAATACTTTATTGTTATATTTGTATTTGTAAAATCTATTATCTGTACAAATACATTGGCTTAGTATACTTTATTTTGCGATGTTGCATGCTATAATTTTTATAAATGTATATATAAATATATAAATCATTTATCACTGTTATGTTTGCTTGGCAAATTCTGAATTCATATCAAGAACCATGCATTTTGTACAATTTTGAACAATCAATATGTATTATAATGTCTCTACAATACAAGCAATTCGTCCAAAACATTTTGTTTTAGGATTTTTTAGTTTTATTTTTGCATTATTAATTTAAATTATATATATATATATAGTGTTGATTTACTTATTTAGGTTCAATTTTTATTAAATATTATCATAAAGAATTAAACTTTATAAAAAAGAATAATGCAAAACTTTAAGTGGAATTGAAATGTTTGTTTTGTGTAATTGTAAATTCTGAAAATTTTTTTTTTATTATTATTTATGTTTTGAGAAATGATCTGAAATCCAATTTTATAAGCAAAAATAAAATCATGTGATTTGATATTAGTATCATCTGTTCTTTTGTGTATTCTTTATTTTCTCAGTTTTAGTTTAAGTATAAACTGCATTCATTTAACATTAATAAAAAATGATTGCGGAAATATGCATTGAATTGTGTGTGCTTCAAAATATTAAATTAATTTTAAATACTTCAATATTTTGCAAATTTTGTATTTGCCAAAAGATTCCATTTATCTCTTTCAAAATAAACTTTCATTATTGTAAGGGAAAGAATTAGAGTTTATTTTATAATATAACTTATTTGAATTAAAAACATTTTAGCATCAAATAAATAACTTTTTTTAACTATACTTTTTCAAATTCAAATTTTAAGGCGAAAGTATTTGATCACTAATACTTTTGCTTTAAAACTTGTATTCTTTGTCCTTTATTTTAAATTATCTCTAAAAGTTGCATTTATTTTTATGAAAAGTTAAATTTTCATGATATATCTCTATCTCCCTCTCATGTTTAACTTTCTATGAAATTATATTATAAATTATTGTTATTTGTGTGTGAGAGTGAAATTAAATTTAAGAGAAAAAAAATTATATATTTGTATATTTAATATTTGATCAGCTTTAGTATCTTGTCTAAATTACAAAATCTTTAAAATTTAAATTAGTAATTTATATTTTTGAGTCTTACTTGTAATGATAATTAGATTTTTTTTAAATAAGCTTATTTTCTGCAAATATGGTATAAAAAATAAGTACATATTAAGGAATTTGTCGCTTTTTAGCTAGTGTACTAATTCATAGAAAACGTTTTTAAAAATTAATTAAATGTAAAATTTGTTTGAAATCACATTTTGAGAAAATTTTAAGATCCTTTAACGATTTATTTTATTAATTATATGCTAAATATTGAGAAGAATTGTCATTTCATAACTGTAATGTTTGTTGCAAAAATTAATTCATACATATTGAATTTAATCTCAAGTTTGCTGACATTAATCAATCTGTTTTAAATGCAATGAAATTTAATATATTCATATGAAATGAGTTTGTTTTCTTAAGTGTCAAAAGATATCCTTTTTTTCTAATATAAATTTAAAAAAAAATTTTTTTTTTTTAATTTTTAGTTTTTTTTTGTATACTATTGATAGTTTACAGTTTTGAATGAATCAGAAAAAATGTATAATACAACCTTTTCTATATGTCACATTAGACTTGCAATCTTTATTTCTTCATGCTTGTACATAAATATTCTTCTTCATGTACATATCTTCAACACATATAAATTCATAAAAAAATGTGTGTATGTGCATTTGAATTTATCATAAAAATAAAGGTCTATTCTACAATAGATTGATTTTAAACTTATCAATTTATGTGGCATAAATTCAAGCGATCTGCAGAGTTTTCTAAACGTGTAATATAATGCCAGATTGCATTAAATATGATGTTACTTATATGTGCACTATGATTTATTATGAATTTTTTCCATTGATTAGAATTTAATCAGATGAGAACGATTTTTGAATCACTCATCAGAACATTTAATCGAATGAAAGATTTACTTCCTTATTAGAGTTGATATTAATTTAACTAACAAATTAGCTCCATATAATTAGACTTAGTAACGTTAACGTTTTTTACGAAGCTAGTTTTGAGTTTAATGTGTTTAATTTTACCTTAATGTCCTTGTTGCTATTTACAGCAGTAGGTTATGCTCATTCAGTTGCAAAATGTTTTAATTGTGATGTCCTAATGAACTTGGTAATAGTTTATGCACAAGAAATCATTGCTTAATGTTGCAATACTTGTGGTTCATTCAAAAACACTTTTCTACGTTTAAAATCACTCATTTTAATAACGCATCGATCGACAGTAACCGAAAGTATCTTCAGTGGTATCTATGCCATATTAGATTTCTTCATTTATTCTACATAAAAAAAAAAAAAGAAAAAGAAAAAAAAAAAAAAAACTCCTTGTGCAGCCAGAGAAAATGCATGTCCTTCATCAGTTATTAATTGTTGAATGCATTTGATAGATAGATAGATAAGGTGCAGTTATTATTCCGTAAATTACTGTTGGCGCACAATATGTATTGATTGGTTCATTGAGAAATTCTTCAAATTATTCTTTGAAAATTTGAATCATTGAGTCATTTTTACCTGTTTATACATTTTAGATGTCTCTTTTAAAATTTTTTCTTTTCCCTAAATCTTCACATGAGATCAAAAGGAGGATCCTGATAGTTGAGATACTTTACTCTTTGGGTACATATCACGAATGACGCTTGTCATCAGCTAACTTCAGTACAATACAAGTAATTTAGTATTATAAGGGTTAATCAAATATCGTTTACCGAAACATTATTCGTATTTTTGCCGAAATATTAAATATCACACGCAATTTATGGGCTGATTCATTTTCTACTCAAAATTTGCGTTCAATTTATTTAAAGTGAATATGTTCAAATAATTGCTATTTTCGTTGACTCATAAAAGGTTTCACATCTTGCTGGAATGATAACTGCGCTATATACAGCAAAAATTACCTCCAGAATGCGTTTCTCGAAAATCCTTATCGCGTGAAACTTCGACTTCAGTCCACTTACAAACATTAGAAGTTTCTTAGATTTTTCTGAATATCTGCAAGAAAGAGAATATCACTAATACTATGATATATGTGGACATGTGTTGTTTGAACAAAAATTTGTACCTAAATTTAATCTTTCTGAATTCTTATAATTCGGATAAGCTGACTTTAGGGAATCGAAAGCAACCTATTGTTTTTGTATCTATTAAAAGTATGGTAAATTACTGTAACTTTTTTTGAATGTTTCAGAAATTCATAATTTAAGGATTCTTTTGTTTAATTTAATTTTCGGGTGCATTCTTTGCTGATGAATGATGATTCTGATGTGCTGTCTACCAAGAATAGAAATTTTTGATACTTACAACTAGAATCGATAATCTTAACTATATAGCTGTAAGTAACACAATCTGGCTATCTCCATAATTAGGTCAACATGTTGATACCATTGGATAAATTTCTAGAGCCGATTTTAAGTTTACTTTTATGTTCTGATTTTTATCAATATGTAATAACGTATTGTTTTTAGATCGATCGCACTTTTAACATCTAGACATTTTGATGTTGCATTATTCATCATTAAACGTTTTTTAGAGAAAATATTTTTCTGGATATGTGACAATTTTCTGGTACATTCATATTTATAAATTGAATGTTTTCCTTTGTAGAAAAACGTTGTCATTCTAAATGATTGCATTTTATTTTGACGCTTTACTCGTTTGTTTATATTAATTAATGCCAAAAAATAGTAGCGTGCAATTCCAGAAAGGTTTGAAATATGTAGATGATCTTAATAAACAATTTTTATATGTGACAAATGCCATTATTTTATTGATTCATTTTATACAAAAAATGAACAAATATGTCATCCCGTTTTTACGTGATGCCTATGAATTTATGCTATCTCTGGGCACTTTTATTTTACATATGTGGCTGTGAAAAAAATTTATAGATAATCGAGAATAAAGTATTTTTACGATATTTTCAAAAGATTCCACAATTCAGTTATAAGTTTTAATATTTAAATTCATATTTGATACTTTAATATTTTGAATTATTGTTAATGCTTCTCCCTTTAATTATAATTTTTAACATATAATTTTTGAATTTTATTTAACGAGGAATTATGAAAAACCCAAAAATATGTCACGAAGTAAAATTCACTTAGAAAATTACTAGAAACTGAAGATAAATCTCAAAGTGTCAATCTCTCATGATATCTCATAATATAGGTTCAGTTTCTATTTTTTTAAATTTTTACTTTGAACATGCTTGAGATATTTATTTTTTTGCCATTCTATTTCATCGGTGATTGCGTTAAATTTGTTTCTATTTTCTTGAATGAATTTTTCATTACGAGTACATATAATTTGCTCAAATTGGTTTGTTGGGTTTTACGGCGCAAGGTCCAAAAATGGGCAAGCTGCGCCTGTAATTTGCTCAGGGATATTCATAAATTTTGTCCATAATTCTCCGATTTGTGGAACTTTTTTTTTTTTTGGTTTCTAATGGCGTGCACCCTTGAGCCATTATAGTACATTAGCCGCAACAAGGCCAGAAACTGCTACTCATTTTATCGTTACCCGGTGGGCACCTGTGAACCAAGTCACGGAGGTACAAGTAGCATCGCCCACGCCACACCACCACAAACCTGTTTATAGGGCGGGCCACATTCATCTATCATCTGAGGAAAGGACAAGAAACACAGAGAGAAAAATAGAAAATACATTCATGCCCGGGCCGGGATTCGAACCCAGGTACTCCCCATCCGTAATCAGTTACGCTAACCACTAGACAGGTTGGGCCGCGATTTGTGAAACATAAAGTGTTACATTATCAAATGCATTTGTAGATTTAATATTATTAATTTTGTTACACATACCTTTAGGTGTCCATCGTTTTTAAAAGAGGTTACCCATTTTTCTTGATTATAAAGATGATTGGAAAAGATTTTATTCACTGAAAAATGAATAGAAGTCCCGAATGTTAAGGTTCCATTTTTTATTAATTCGGTAAATATTTAGTATTATCTCTCTTTGAAATAAACACTGCAATATTTTCAATAAACCAAAAAGTTCAAATATGTTCCAATGTAAAAAGTTCAAGCTATTTTCGTTCTCACAAGCTAGCGATATACGAGATCTTTCTTCTTGCCATGTCTACGAGTTGCCTCTATAGTACAATTGCCGTCATTCCAAGCAATAACCTTAAAAATAAAAAGAAGCTTTAAGTCAATTTGGATTCGAAGAGAGAATTGAAGAAAGAAACAGTATCACGCGTGCTTCCTACATTTATTTAAATAGATTAAGGTCGAGAGATGGTGCTGGCCACTTGACTACAGTTTTTTTTATCTAAAATGTTATGGTACTTAAAGCTAGTATTATCTTTTGCGAAGTGATGGTTTTGACAATGATGAAGTATAAATGATAGGATATAAAATAATATCGCTGAACTTCTTGAATTTTAAATAGCTTGTGACAATATCTATGAGTCTATGCACCCACCTTTAAGTTCTTTGTACTAGAACAATATCATCTGCATACGTATCCGTTTTCCATACATTGAATCGGAGATAAATATTTATTTTGTAAAGCAAACAATGATTCATTTTGGAACAAAAGAATCTTGGAATCATATTTCCTATTTAAAAATTTCTTGATGTAAATTGCCTTTCATTTTGCACACAAGCCTCGTTAACAGAACATATTACAGTGGATGTTACTGTTCTTTCCATTACATTGCTAAACCAGAATCTAAGCTAAGATGGAGTTCCATCTGTAATTGCTGTCTGTGTGCAGTAAATCGCAAAAATCAATCATCGGCAAAAGAAATAACTTTTGATTTACTGTAGGAAATTTTAAATTATTACACCTTTCAGTTAGAAATTGGTTCCATAATCTGTATCACAACACTGTAGGATTTTACAACATCATTTATTCTAAGCGTCATGTAACTCTATTGCAACTAGACTAGATACTCCAAATTTTTTTTTTTACATTAATATTTTTGAAAATGTGTAATTAATCATTTTTCATAGAATAGGTATTGAATCTTATTTTAAGCTTTATCACCTTTATGTTTATCAATGATGATTGAAAAAGGTGTAATGTCATTCCTTTGCATAAAGATATTTCGATGCAGCTTTGCAATAACTATCTGACTCATTAAGTGTGAAGAAATTCCATGTGTTTTAGTTCGATGTATCTGAACTTTCGATTTATTGGTTAGTTTTTGGAAATCGGCTTAGTTTATAAATCCTTGT
>JAPDSC010056463.1:4077-19268 GCA_026290005.1 Latrodectus geometricus | reverse complement strand
CGCTCAGCACGGCTCTTAGTCCTCAAAAAGGTAGGACTATAAGAGTCTGTGCTCGAGACATTAGCAAAGGTTTCACCAAGGACGTTAGCGATTTCCTGAGGAGAAGAGTGTACAGCAGCTCCGGTTTTTAATACAGGGATAAAGAATTCCTTATAAATACCATTGGTTGCCTTCACTCTTTTCCACAACTGCTTACTGGATGTAGAAGATGTTATAGAAGAAAGATAGCGAGACCAAGATTCCTTCTGACTTTGACGACGAGCTCTGCGAGCTAATGCTTTTGCTCTCTTGAAAGCGATTAAATTCTCCGTTGTGGGGTACCTCCGAAATAACCCGCATAGTCTCCTCTGTCTTTTAAAAGTTTTTTGACATTCATTATTCCACCTTGGTTTACAACGCCTGTGTGGTATAGAGGAACATTTTGGAATTGCAGAATCAGCTGCATTTATTATTGTTTCAGTGAAACGGCTTCATCAATATCTTCGATCATAACCATTCTTTCATCAACAACTGCCAATTGTTGAAATAGAGTCCAGTCTGCCCGACTGTACGCGTAAGTAGGTAGGCGATGTCGCACACTACTACCTCCAGTCTGACAGATGACGAGTGGGAAATGATCGCTGTTATGTAGATCATTCCCCACTGTTAGATTTAACAATGGCAAAAGTGAGGGAGAACAAATGGCGAGATCGAGAGAATGAAATGTTCTTGTGGGTATGTGGAAATATGTTTTCTCGTCGGTATTCATCAGACAGAGGCAATTATCAGAAATAAATTGCTCTATCTGACGACCGCGAGAATTAGTATCATCACTTCCCCACAGAGAATTATGGCCGTTAAAATCACCGAGTTATATAAATGGTGTTGGCAGCTGATCAATCAATGCATTCAGTTCCTCTTGGCGGATGACATCATGTGGTGGCAAATATAAACTACAAACTGTAATCAGAATTGTGGTATGAATTCTTATAGCTACAGCCTGTAGAGTAGTATTAATTGGATGCACAGTGCTGGGGAAATCATTTGATGTTAAAATGCAAACACCTCCAGACACTGAACCATCATCACCACAATCTTTTCTAAAATATTTATATCCCCGCATGGAGACATTATTTATAGATTTCAAGAAAGTCTCCTGAAGTGCTATACATGCGGGTCTATAAAGTGATGTTATAGATTTGATGTCATCAATATGAGAACGTAAACCATGGCAGTTCCATGAAACAAAGGAGACTATGTTTTAAATTAAAAAGCTCCTTTCCTGGAGCTGGAGGGCATATCTTCCGTCCATTCATCGAACGATATATCATCGTCCGAAGGATGTAAGGAGACAGCATCAGACTCCAGTGACATGGCTCTACGGGTGGATATTGAGGGCCTAGAGGGGCCCTCTTTTGCAGATTTTAATTTCAGAGCCTTCATGGCTTTTGATTTAGCCGTAGGAGCTTTTTTCCGAACGATGGATACGGAGGTTGAATTTGGCTTTTGTATAGATGTAGGGGGTAATTTAATAAGGGGAAGCGAAAAGTCTTCAGTTTGAGTACTTGCTGTTCTGGTGACCTTGGCAGCGATTTTGGCATAACTTGTTCCTGCTTGAGGTGTACGAGATGTAACAGAACGTCTCGCCTCGGGATATGAACAGTTGGTCTTAACCTTCATAATAATAATTTCCTTTTCCAATTGCCAGATAGGACAACTTCTAGCGTAGGAGGGGTGATCACCTTTGCAGTTGACACATTTTTCTTTTGCGGTGCAAGAAGAACTTTCATGGTCAACTGCAGCGCAGCGAGCGCAAGTCAGTTTACCCCTACAAGCTATTTTAGAGTGTCCAAATCGTTGGCAATTGAAGCAGCGTAAAGGATTTGGTATAAATGGCCTAACGGAGAGATTCATATACGCAGCTTTAATATGCTGCGGTAAGTCTGGAGTCGCAAATGTCAGAGTGAGGTGTTTGGTATTTATTACCTTACCATCACGTCTGACAGTAATGCGTTTAACAGCGCAGTCTTTTTGATCTTTTAGATTTTCTACAATCTCATCTGTTGGCGTGTTAAGCAAATCCCTGGCTGAAATAACACCACGAGAAAAGTTAAGGTTATTATGAGGAGAGACGGACACCTCAAGGTTAGCAAGCATGCTCATTTTATTTATCTGGGTTGCTTGTGCTTGAGATGTTGTTGGGTTGGGTTTTATGGCGCAAGGTCCACAATTGGACAAACTGCGCCAAAACTATAATTTTGTATATAATTTTTTTTTTCAAAACCCAAGCAACATTAAAATTTTAAAAAGTAAAAAGTTGTATATAATATACTAAAAGCTAGGCATATATTAAAGGAAACAAAAAAACTAAATTTTAATGGTTCAAAACATAAATATTAATTAAATAAAATGCAAGAGACCTATTGCTCTCAAGAATGCAAATAGGTTTCTGTGCGGTGGATCCCCTAGCAAATCAAACATAGTTAAAATATTACTTTTAAAAAATTGTAAACGTTGATTGTAAAAATAATGACATGAAATTAAAATATGAAAAATTGTATATGGTTCATCACACATTTCACACCAAGGATTTAGTTCACTTAAAAATAAATGTCTATGTGTGAAACGTGTGTGTCCGATACGAAGGCGAGTTAATCTAACATCGGCACTTCGTAATGGTAAAACTGAAGATGGGATGACGTATGGAAAAATGGCACGCAGTTTGTTCGTGACCTGCATACTCCATGACTCCTGCCAGAGAGAATTTACAATTCTTTTTACAACCCTTCTCACGTCGAAAAGAGGGACAGATGAATGGAGTAAAGACGATGCAGCTTTAGCGGCTGCATCCGCCTTTTCATTTCCCTCTAGACCTACATGACTTGGGATCCAACAGAAAATGATGTTATAACCCTTGCAAGCAAGGGAATCCAATGCTCTGAAAATCTGGGACACAACAGGATGACAATAATTTGAATTTTTCAACGTTTCTAGTACACTCAAACTGTCAGTATATACACAAATTTTATGACAATTTCCTGTATTCACAAGCTGAAGGGCTTGATAAATGGCCATAGCTTCAGCTGTAAAGATGGAGCATGACGTATGAAGGCTGTAACCATAACTGGCATTAGCATAGAATATGCCACAGCCAACATGTCCTGCAGTTTTAGATCCATCTGTGAATACAGGCGTGTATGATGAATACTGACAGCGATGTAAATAGAAAATCTGTTGAAAAATCGTTGAGGTTGTGTCCGATTTTCTAAACTGAGCAAATGGATTAATAATATTAATCTGTGGATCATGCCAGGGTGGATGTGAATTTAAGTCCGTTTTGATAAAACGGACATCATATAGGTCTGTCAAATGGAGTTGATCTTTAGTTCGAGTGAGAAAGGGTTGGATGCTATAGGAACGCGCATCATATAATCTCTTCAAAGCAGGAGTATATACCAAGGATCGTAAAGGATGTTGAATATCAGACATAACATTAGCGTAATAATTGAGAGACAGCTGCATTCGTCTCAGGTCTAAAGGCAATTGTTTGCAAATCGCGTAAAGACTCTGGACGGGTGATGTGCGGAATGCTCCTGAGCAAATTCTCAAAGCAGAGTGATGCACAGTGTCCAATCTGTGTAAAACTGAAGACCTAGCAGATCCATATACAACACTTCCGTAGTCAATACGAGACAAAATAAGTGCTTGGTAGACCCGAAGGAGTGACAAGCGATCAGCACCCCAAGATGTATTTGACAACACCTTGAGGATATTAAGCGATCGCTCACACTTCTTCCGCAAATGTAAAACATGCGGAAGAAAGGTCAATTTTCGGTCAAATAAAACCAAGAAATTTTATCTCGTTGACCACGGGTATTGTAGTATCGTTTAGATGAATAGCAGGATCATTGTGAAAGCTAGTCTTCTTGCAAAAATGGACACAGCAGCTCTTGCTAGGAGATATTGTAAAGCCATTCTCTGCACACCATGCAGCTATTTTATTAACAGATGTTTGTAGTTGTCTCTCAATTAAACGCATGTTCGATCCTTGGCAAGATATTTGCAGGTCATCCACATACATTGTGCCATGAACTGTAGGTGATATAAGATGAAGTATGTGACTGATGTATAAATTAAAAATAGTGACGCTTAAAATAGAGCCTTGGGGTACACCCTCGGCTTGTATAAAAGTATTGGAGGTAGATGATCCAATACGTATTTTAAAAGTGCGGGAGCGTAAAAAGTTTTGTAGGAATATTGGAAGATTACCCCTAAAGCCAAAATTATATAAAGTACGGAGAATTCCATATCGCCAAGTACGGTCATATGCATTCTCTATGTCGAAGAAGATGGAAACGAGATGGTTCCTACGCACGAAAGCGTTGCGGATTTGGGTTTCCAAATATGTTATGTTATCAAGAGTGGATCTTCCTTTACGGAAACCACTCTGATTAACATGTATACATTTATTTTCTTCTAAGACATGCACGAGACGGGCGTTGACCATACGTTCGAGAGTCTTACATAAGCAACTCGTCAGAGCTATAGGTCGATAATGTGAAGGGTTAGAAGGATCCTTACCAGTCTTTAGGATCGGAATCACTATTGCTTCTCTCCAAAGGGATGGAAATTTATTTTCAGTCCAGATCCTATTGAACAAATGCAATAAGTTCAATAGGGAGTCTGGACTTAAATGTCGAAGCATTTGATAGCTAATTCCATCAGGTCCTGGGCTGGTATTATTGGCCTGCTGTAATGCTCGCTTCAATTCCAACATCCGAAATTCGCAGTTGTAAGGCAAAGCTTGTCTATGGTTGAAACGAATTGGAGTTTTCTCGGCTCGACTCTTAGTCCTTAAAAACGAAGGACTATAAGAGTCGGAGCTTGAGACATTACCAAATGTTTCACCCAAGACGTTAGCAATGTCTGCAGGAGAGAAGAGTATATAGCAGCTCCGGTTTTTAAAATAGGAATTGCAAATTCTCTATAAATACCATTGGCTGCTTTTACTTTTCTCCATAACTGCGTACTAGATGTGGAAGATGTTATTGAAGAAACATAGCGAGACCAGGATTCCTTCTTACTTCGACGACGAGCTCTGCGAGCTAATGCTTTTGCTCTCTTAAAGGCAATAAGGTTCTCCGTTGTGGGGTATCTCCGAAATAACCCCCATAACTTCCTTTGTTTTTTATAAGTTTCTTGGCATTCCTTGTTCCACCACGGTTTGCAGCGCCTTTTTAGTTTAGAAGAACTCTTAGGTATTGCAGTATCAGCTGGTCCTATAATTGTTTCAGTGACTTTATTTACGGCATTATCAATATCCTCGATCGTAACCATGTTATTGTCAACGACTGCCAATTGTGTAAATAACGTCCAATCTGCCCGACTGTACACGTAAGTAGGTATGCGTTGCTGCACACTACTACCTCCAGTCTGGGAGATGTCGAGTGGGAAATGATCGCTATTATGCAGATCATTCCCCACAAACAAATTTAACAATGGCAGAAGTGAATGAGAACAAATAGCCAGATCAAGTGAGTGAAATGTTCTTGTGGGTATGTGGAAGTATGTCTTCTCGTCGGCATTCATCAGACAGAGGTTATTATCAGAAATAAATTTCTCTATCTGACGACCGCGAGAATTAATATCATCACTTCCCCACAGAGAATTATGTCCGTTAAAGTCACCTACTAACAAAAATGGTGTAGGCAGCTGATCCACTAATGCATCGAGTTCCTCTTGGCGGATGACATCATGTGGTGGCAAATACAGACTACAGACTGTAATTAAGCAGGTTGTATGTATTCTTACAGCTACAGCCTGTAGAGTTGTATTGATTGGATGGACAGTGCTGGGGAAATCATTAGATGTTAATATACAAACACCACCAGACACTGCACCATCGTCACCTCAGTCTTTTCTATAGCAATTAAATCCACGCATGTTAGCGTTATTGTTAGACTTCAGGAAAGTTTCCTGAAGTGCCAAACATGCGGGATTATGTGCTGAAATTATAGACTTGATGTCATCTAAGTGCGATCGCAAACCATGGCAGTTCCATGAAACAAAGGAAGTTATTATTTAAACTGAAAAGCTCCTTTCCCGGAGCTGAAAGGCGGATCTTCTGTCGACTCCCCGAACGACATATCATCGTCCGAGGGATGCAGAGATACAGCATCAGCCTCCAGGATCATTGCTTTTCGGGTGGATAGGGAAGGCTTGCGTGAGCCCTCCTTTGAAGATCTTAATTTGTAAGCCTTCATGGCTTTAGTCTTTGCAACAGGAGCTTTTCTGAGTAAGATAGGAGATGATCTTGGCTTTTGGGTAATTATATCAGTTGATTTTATTGGGGGAAGAGAAAATGCATCAGTTTGTGTGCTGCTGGATTTTAAGACTTTTCTAGCCGCAGTTGCATAACTCACACCAGCTTGTGGAGTGCGAGAGGAAACTATTCGTCGTGCCTCAGGATATGAACATTTGTTATTAATTTTAATCGTGGTGATCTCTTTTTCTAGTAACCATTGCGGACAACTTCGAGAGTAGGAGGGGTGGTCACCGTGACAGTTGACACACGCCTCCTTTGCATTGCAGTTTGAGCTATGATGGCCAACTAACGCGCAGCGAGCGCACGTCAGTTTGCCCCTGCAAGCACTCTTCGAGTGTCCAAAGCGCTGGCACTGAAAGCATCGCAGTGGATTTGGTATGTATGGCCGAAAGGATAATTTCATATAAGCCGCTTTAATCTGTTGTGGAAGGTCTGGCATCGCAAAAGTCAGGATGAGATGTTTAGTATCTATATACTTTCCATCCCTCCTGACTGTTATGCGTCGAACGTCACAGACCTTCTGGTTTTGAAGATTTTCAAGAATCTCATCCGTCGGCGTTGTTAACAAATCACTGGATGATATGACACCACGAGAAAAATTCAAATTTGCATGAGGCGCGACAGAAATTGCAAGGTTTCCTAATAATTGCATGTTTGCAATTTTCAATGCTTGTTTCTCTGATGCAACCTCGACTAGAAGGTCACCAGAGCGCATTTTCTGTATGTTTTTAACTTCCCCTATATAACCCGATATTCCTTTTGAAATAATGAAAGGAGATACAGATGTAAATGTGCCCTCCTTCCTTTTAACAATAAAAAATTTTGCATTAGCAATCGGTAACTGTTGCTCCCGCAGGAGAGAAGATTTTTGATTTTCCATGTATAAAATTTTAAAATTTCGGGACCTGACCGCACCACCCACCACCGAGTCCAACAAGGGGATGCAGACCAGCTGCACCAGTGCTAGCCAAGTCCTATACGCTCACAGTACATCCCTGTGATGGCCTCCACCCTTAACGAGTCATCCAGCAGATGTACCGATCGCTTGATCCATAAAGCCGATTGATGTGCTGAGGACCACAGCACACCTCCCGTTTACCTGAAGCAGAGGCCAAAGTAATGTGTTGGTCTCTGGGGGCCTCAATTACCAGGACCCTCCTTTCCAGGGACACGGGTCTCCACGCACGGCAAACACGTGGGTGATTTAGTCCCCAAGAGTAGCTAATAGCAACAGAGCGGCGACAGCTGCTCAAGGGGAGTCCTCAACCTCAAAAGAGGCAATCACAATGAGGGAGAAAGGAAGAGAAAGCAGAAGGAGAGAGAAGAGAAGAAAAGAAAGAAGAGGAAAGATCACTGGGGTACCTCGGGATTGTGACACCCGTGTTTACTTAAAGAAAGTAAACCCCCTGAGGGGCAGATTGGCCAGATTTTGGGCGACTTTTTGAAAAAGTATTCCACGTAGTAGTAGTAATAGCAGGTTTATGGCGAATACAATAGAAGGGGGAGTGACACCTGTCAATCAAAGGGGGTGTGTCTGGGTAAACGGCATCGAACGTTTGCTGCGTAAGAACTGAGTTGAGTTGTTGAGTTCCTTCTGATTCTAAAAATTTATTATGTAAGTATGTCAGGGAAAACGGCGTCAATCGCTTACTTACCTCGTGGTAAATGATTATAATTGAGCAATTAAAAGGGGGTGTGTCCAGGTAAACGGCATCGGACCTTTGCTGCATGGGAACTGATTCAAGTTGAGTTGAGTTGTTGGATTCCTTCTGATTCTAAAAATTATTTATGGCAGAATGTCTGGGTAAACGACGTCAATCACTTACTTACCTCGTGCTATTCAAGTTGAGTTGAGTTGTATATTTTAATTTGAGCATTTATTTTTTTAAATGGCAACACCGATGTATTTCGATAAGCAACACGCTTTTGCTTGTAGAGTATATCGTGATCAGCCTTGCTGTTTATGTATTTCAATACTGTTATTTTTATAGAGTCCAATAAGCGGTTAAGAAATGAGGTAAGTAATTTTTTTACTTTTATAATATTTTAATTACAAATTAATTAGTTATTTTATTATTTTTATTAGTTTTTTTTCACGTACACATATGTATTAAGTTATCTGCATTTTCTTCACCATGTGGTGGATTACTTCATGCTATGATTTTACATTTATTTGTTTCATGTATATGCAGATTTTTTCCGAAGATGATGATATTCATTTTAACGATGAAGATGATGAAGTAAGTAATTGTGAAAAAAAAAAGTTGTATCCAAAATATTTTTTCATAATTTACTGTTGTTAACGTCTATAACTATTTTATGTGTATTACAGCTAATTAGTGAATGCTCTCAGGCATTTCTGGAAGATTCGCAATTTTTTGAAGATTTGACGCTTCAAGTGGGACTTGGAACAGCAGTATGTTTCGCTCTTAAATTAACAAATCAAATTGTTATAAATTAAATTTAAAATATATAAAAAATTTTTTAAAACTATATAAAATAATGGAAAATAACAATGTTTTTTCATTAATAAATCAAGGTAAATGAGGGTGCTAGATCATCTACTGATGGGTACTGGACTCAATTGGAAAGTGCAGAGAGTGGCAGTGTAAAATAATAATAATAAACCCATTTTGTATCGCCTAAGAAAAACATCTTTGTTAGCATAATTAATTATTTTTTCTTTTGTTAATAGTTGGAATCTGCCATTCGAATTTATGAGAAAAGTCGGCGGCCAAATAAAGAATTCCAAAGTGAGGAAACATTATACCAAGTTATGGTAGATCCAGATCAGCTCCCAAAAGAAGCTAGAAAAACTAAACTTACAGATGTTGTTCACATCTTGCGAAAAATGATTTTAATGATTATTCAAATCATCACTTTAAAGTTAATGCCCTCCGATTTAATTCGATTGTTAATCTTATCTGATTTACTAGATAAACCTATATCCACTCACCTACTATCGGTAGCAGATGTTACTGTTGAAAGGATTTTGGCTGTAATTATGAAGACCCTACAGTCGAAAGATGAAATTAGATTGGATGAAGGCTTCAGTATTGAAGTTATTACAATTAAAAGACCTGTGGTATCAGGAGAAACAAATCGAAGAGTTGTCATTCCTTCAGTGGATCGCTTAAAAGAAGATCGATTCAGTGTGTGCCCTCTGATGAAATGGGTGTTTGCTGTGCTAAAGCCATATTTTTAGCAATTGCAACAGTGCGCAAAGATACAGATCTGAAAACATTACGCCACAGGAATTGCAATCTTCTTTTAAGAAAAGCTATTGCTCTTCATAAAGAAGCAAGAGTCCCTCTTGGTCCTTGTGGATATAATGAGATAGCTTTGTTTGAAAATTATCGTAAAATGCAGGTGATAGTTTTCTCTACATCAGAAATTAATCAGGCATGTGCTTTTCCTATTTATATTACATTAAAATTTTTTTCCTCGCATTTACAATTTTCTGCAATGCATATTTTTTCTTGCTTATACTTTTTAGTTTTCATATAAAGGTCAGAAAAGAAATGCAAGAATTTTTATTTATGGCTCCACGATAACCATTTTGATGTTTTGCCTCCAAAAGGTTTCTTTGGATCAAATTTCTTTAGTGAAGAGTGCTTCAAACCTTATGATCACATAGAAAATCATAATTGCGAAACACTTTGCCATGTTTGTAGAAGTGCGACATGTGTACGTGGAGAGATGAAACGCTGTCCAAGAGAAACACACGACCAGCACTATGTTTCGAATCTCATAAAAGGAATGGTCTTTCTGATAATTGATTGATTGATTGATTGGGTTGGGTTTTGTGGCGCAAGGTCCAAAGAGGACAAGCTGCGCCAAAAATTGAGTTTTAAAGAAAATTTACAGATTTTAAGCAAAACCCAAACACAACATTAAAAATTTAAAACACAAAAATTATTGTATATAATAGTTTTAAAATCGAAATAAGTATATGAAAGTCGAACAAAATTCATAAAATTTAAATAAAATTAAGGAAACCAATTTCCCTTAAAAAGGAAAAAAGTTTTCGGTGGGGTGACTCCCCCACTAAATCATGCATGGTTAAAAGGTCTGTTTGAAAATATTTAAAACGGTAAAGGTTAAAATTAGGACATGAAATTAAAATATGAGAGACAGTATATGGTACATCACACGTTTCACACCATGGATTCAATTCATTTAGAAACAAATGTCTGTGTGTGAAACGTGTGTGTCCGATACGAAGGCGAGTCAATCTGACATCTGCTCTTCGTAACGGTAAAACTGATGATGGAATGAGGTATGGAAAGATGGCACGCAGTTTGTTCGTGACCTGCATATTCCATGACTCCTGCCAGAAAGAATTTACAAATCTTTTTACAACCCTTCTCACATCGAACAGAGGGACAGATGAATGGAGTAAAGACCCTGCAGCTTTAGCGGCTGCATCCGCCTTTTCATTTCCCTCTAGAACTACATGACCTGGGACCCAACAGAAAATGATGTTATAACCCTTGCCAGCAAGGGAATCCAATGCTCCGAAAATCTTGGACACAACAGGATGACAATAATTGGAATTTTTCAACGCTTCTAATACACTCAAACTGTCAGTATACACGCAGATTTTTTTAAACTGATCTGTATTCACTAGCTGAAGAGCTTGAAAAATAGCGGTAGCTTCAGCTGTAAAGATGGAGCAGGACGTATGAAGGCTGTAACCATAACTGGCATTAGAATGGAATATGCCACAGCCAACATGTCCTGCAGTTTTAGATCCATCTGTGAATACAGGCGTGTAAGATGAATACTGACAGCGATGTGAAAAGAAAAGCTGTTGAAAAATGGTTGGGGTTGTGTCCGATTTTCTAAACTGAGCGAATGGATTAATGATGTTAATCTGTGGATCATACCAGGGTGGATGTGAATGTAAGTCCGTTTTAATAAAACGGACATCGTGTAGGTCTGTTAAATACAGTTGATATTTAGTTCGGCTGAGAAAGGGTTGGATGCTATATAGTCTAGCATCATATAATCTCTGTAAGGCAGGAGTATATACCAAGGATCGTAAAGGATGTTGAATGTTAGACATAACTTTAGCGTAGTAATTGAGAGACAGCTGCATTCGTCTCAGGTCTAAAGGCAATTGTTGGCATATTGCATAAAGACTCTGGACGGGTGATGTGCGGAATGCGCCTGAACAGATTCGCAAAGCAGAGTGATGCACAGTGTCCAGTCTGCGTAAAACAGAAGACCTAGCAGATCCATACACAACACATCCGTAGTCAATACGAGATAAAATGAGTGCTTGATAGACCCGAAGTAGTGACGTGCGATCCGCACCCCAAGATGTATTTGAAAGCACCTTGAGGATATTAAGCGATCGCTCGCACTTCTTCCGCAGATGTAATACATGCGGAAGAAAGGTTAACTTGCGGTCAAATGTAACACCAAGAAATTTAATCTCGTTGACTACAGGTATTTGTGTGTTGTTCAGTATGATAACAAGATCATTGTGTATGCTGGTCTTCCTGCAGAAATGGACACAACAGCTCTTGCTAGGAGATATTGTAAAGCCATTCTCAGCACACCATGCAGCTATTTTATTAACAGATGTTTGTAGTTGCCTCTCAATTACTCGCATGTTTGATCCCTGGCAAGATATTTGCAGGTCATCAACATACATTGTGCCATGAACTGAGGATGATAGAAGATGAAGCATGGAACTGATGAATAGATTAAAAATGGTTACACTTAAAATTGAGCCTTGGGGAACACCCTCGGCTTGATTAAAAGTATTGGACAAAAGGTGTCCAATACGAACTTTAAAAACTCGGGAACGTAAGAAATTCTGTAGGAATATCGGAAGATTACCCCGAAAGCCAAAATCATATAATTTACGGAGAATACCATATCGCCACGTACGGTCGTATGCCTTCTCGATGTCAAAGAAAATGGAGACCAGATGATTCCTTCGCACAAATGCATGGCGAATTTGGGTCTCCAAATATGTAATATTATCAAGAGTGGATCTCCCTTTACGAAATCCACTCTGATTAATGTGTATACATTTATTTTTTTCTAAGACATATACGAGACGGGCGTTGACCATGCGTTCGAGAGTCTTACAAAGGCAACTCGTTAGAGCTATTGGTCGGTAATGTGAAGGTTCTGAAGGATCCTTACCAGGTTTAAGGACCGGAATCACTATTGCTTCGCTCCAGAGTGATGGAAATTCATTTTCAGTCCAGATCCTATTGAACAAATTCAATAAGTTTAACAGGGAATCTGGACTTAAATGTCGAAGCATTTGATAGCTGATTCCGTCTGGTCCTGGGCTGGTATTATTGGCCTGCTGTAATGCTCGCTTCAATTCCAACATCCGAAATTCGCAGTTGTATGGCAAAGCTTGTCTATGGTTGAAACGAATTGGTATTTGCTCAGCTCGACTCTTAGCCCTTAAAAACGAAGGACTATAAGAGTCGGCGCTTGAGACGTTAGCAAATGTTTCACCAAAGACGTTAGCAATGTCTGCAGGAGAAGAGTATATAGCAGCTCCGGTTTTCAAGACAGGAATTGAAAATTCCGTGTAGATGCCATTGGCTGCTTTTACTTTTCTCCATAACTGCTTACTGGATGTGGAAGATGTAATGGAGGATACATAGCGAGACCAGGATTCCTTCTGACTTCTACGACGAGCTCTGCGAGCTATAGCTTTTGCTCTCTTAAAGGCAATAAGATTCTCCGTTGTGGGGTATCTCCGGAATAGCCCCCATAACTTCCTTTGTTTTTTATAAGTTTGATGACATTCTTTGTTCCACCATGGTTTGCAACGCCTTTTTGTTATAGAAGAACTTTTAGGTATAGAAGTATCAGCTGCTCTTATAATTGTTTCGGTGACTTTTTGAACGGCATTATCAATATCATCGATCACGACCATATTATCATCAACAACTGCCAATTGTGTAAATAAAGGCCAATCTGCCCGACTGTACACGTACGTAGGTAGACGTTGTTCTACACTAGTACCTCCAGCCTGGGAGATGACGAGAGGGAAATGATCGCTATTATGCAGATCATTCCCCACTGTTAAATTTAACAATGGCAGAAGTGAGGGTGTACAAATGACGAGATCGAGAGAATGAAATGTTCTTGTGGGTGTGTGGAAATATGTTTTCTCGTCGGTATTTATCAGACAGAGACAGTTATCAGAAATAAACTGCTCTATCTGACGACCGCGAGAATTCGTATCACTACTTCCCCACAAAGAATTATGGCCGTTAAAGTCACCCACCAACAAAAATGGTGTTGGCAGCTGATCAACAAGATTATCAAGTTCTTCTTGGCGGATGACATCGTGTGGTGGTAAATACAGACTACAGACTGTTATTAAGTACGTTGTATGTATTCTTATAGCTACAGCCTGTAGAGTAGTATTTATTGGATGGACAGTGCTGGGGAAGTCATTAGATGTTAAAATGCAAACACCTCCAGACACTGCACCATCATCACCACAGTCTTTTCTGAAGCATTGAAACCCACGCATAGAAATGTTATTGGTTGACTTCAGGAAAGTTTCCTGAAGTGCTACACATGCGGGGTTAAAAGCTGATGTAATAGACTTGATGTCATCAAGATGTGATCTTAAACCATGGCAGTTCCAAGAAACAAAGGAAGTTATTTTTTAAATAGAAAAGCTCCTCCCCCGGAGCTGGAAGGCGAGTCCTCGATCATTTCCTCGAACGATAAATTATCGTCCGAGGGATGAAGGGAGACAGCATCAGCCTCCAGGGTCACAGCTCTACGGGTGGATAAGGAGGATTTGCGGAAACCCTCCTTTGCAGATTTTAATTTAGAGGATTTAACTCCTCTAGATTTAGCTAAAGGAGCTCTTCTCATAGTAGGAGATAAGGATTTTGGCTTGTCAGTGTTTGTTTGGGGTAATCTCGTTACGGGGAGAGATAGAATATCCGTCTGCGTACATATGCTTCTGGTGACCTTTTTTGCAGCGGCCGCATAACTCTTTCCAGGCTGCGGTGTTCTAGAGGTAACCTGTTTTCTAGCCTCAGGGTATGAAACTTTATTTTTCACTTTATATGTAGTGATTTCCTTTTCTAGTACCCATTGAGGGCAGTTTCGAGAATAGGAGGGATGGTCACCATTACAGTTGACACACACCTCCTTAGCTGTACAGGTCGAATTATCGTGGCCAACTGCTGCGCAGCGAGCGCAAGTCAGTTTGCCCCTGCAAGCATTCCTCGAGTGCCCAAAACGTTGGCACTGAAAACATCTCAAGGGATTTGGTATATAAGGCCGGACAGGTAGATTTAAATATGCAGCTTTTACATTGTCAGGGAGGTCTGGCGTCGCAAAAGTCAGAATGAGATGTTTAGTATTTATAAACTGTCCATCTCTTCTGACTGTGATGCGTTTTACGGCACAGACCTTTTGACTCTGCAAATTTTCGAGTATCTCATCTGTCGGCGTATTCAACAAATCCCTTGCGGAAATCACACCCTGTGAAAAATTCAAGTTGTTGTGAGGCGAAACAGTTACCTCTATATTGGCTAGCAATTCGATTTTGCTGAGCATTGCTGCTTGTGTGGAGTTTGCAGCCTCCACCAACAAGTCACCTGAACGCAACTTTCGGATATCTTTCACTTCCCCTATTAGTCCCGATATTCCTTTATGTATGAGAAAAGGAGACACATTTTCAAATGAGCCCACTTTTCTCTTAATGACGAAAAATTTAGAATTTTTATTTTCTGCTAGTTGCTCCCGAGGGAGAAAAGAAAAGTTTTTATTCTCCATTAAAATTGATATAAAATTTCGGGACCTGACCGCACCACCCACCACCGAGTCCAACAAGGGGATGCAGACCAGCTGCACCAGTGCTAGCCAGATCCTATAC
>JAPDSC010056458.1:0-31197 GCA_026290005.1 Latrodectus geometricus | reverse complement strand
CTATATGAGTGTGATGCTCTTGCCCTTACAAGATTCTCTACTCTAGGTAATTCATATCCTAAAGAGTTACACCTAAACTGAATTGAGGGTCTATCAGACTTTATAAACAAAGCAGGTGACCCAAGACAATGGAACTAGGAAAAAAATTGGGCTTGGAGCATGGTACAAAATGCAACAATGCCGAGGTGCCAGATATCTGACAAGCTCAAGAGAAGAAGAAGTTAATACACACAAAAAATATATATATATTAAATGGGAAAGTTGAACTTGGGATAGATTTAAAGAAAGAAGAATGTAAAACCCTATAGTTGATATTAAGGATTCCCCCCGCCATTGTAAATATGATTCATAACAAAAATTTCTAGTAAAAGGTGTGGAATAAATAAAAATTTTATTAAAGAATTAACTGAACAAGTACAAACGCAATATTATTATAATAGTTAAATAATAGCCAATGAGTATTTAAAAAAAAACAAAAGTACCTTAAATTTTTAAGACAGAAGAAGAGCACGCTTATTATAAATTTCAAACTGTCTCAAAAAAAAAAATCCTGTTCAACATAAAAATGAAGATTTTTTTCAGGCAAAATTTACTCACCAAAAAAGAAATCACGGACCATCAAGCACTTTAATAAATAAAAACTCAAGGTAAATGAAACTTCAAGCAACAGCTAGAAATTCACATTGAACTATTCTAGAAAAAGAAATTCACATTGATCACTTTAAAATATCATACATACTTCGCTAAGAATATTATATAACTTATGCATAGAACTTAATTACATAAATTTACTAAAATTTATTAGAATTTTATATATTTATGTAAAATTATAACAATTAAAATGCATTCGTTTTTTTTTTTACCATATTACAAAACCAATTATATTTTGTTATCATACTTAACTGAGTCCAAAAATATAGCCAATACCTTCCATCTTATATTTAAAGCCATTGGTAATCGACTATGTTACTGGAAGGAGAGAAATTTAATGAAAGAGAAACTTAAACCTTGATAATATCTAACGAAAAAAATGTATGCATGTCTTGAAGAGGATTTCCTATCTAAATATTCACACAACATTATAAGAGGAATATTTTTGAAATTGTAACAACATATTTAACTCAAATTTATTGCAAATAATTTCAATTTCAAAAAGAAAATAGAAAGTTAATTGACATAAAAGATGATTTCAAACGCAGGATTTAATATGAATAGAATATTGCACCACTGTTTACACAGAAATTTATCATGATAAAAAAATTTCTAATTTATTAGACTTTTTTCAAATTTATATGTTTTTATTAAAATAATCTATACGATTCTGAGAATGATTGCAAAAAAAAAAAAAAATGAATAGCTTTTATCTTTTTCTAACATAATAAACAGTAATTTTTTTTATCACAGTTTGATCCAAGATTAAAATATTAAAAAATATTTTTTCTCATACATTTTAATTGAAATGGAACCAAATAAAATAATATAATGCTCACAGGAGAGAAAATAAGTTAAAAGAAAACTTGAGCCTTTAAAAGGTGTAAAGCAAATAATTGAATCCATTTCTTTCAGAAGATTTCACAGCTGAATCATAACATAATATTAATAGGGGATTTATTTTTAAGCAACAACAATATGCTAAATAAAATTTAATAATTAAAAATTTCAGTTGAATAAAGAAAATTAGTTGATATCAAAGAATAGTGACTTGGCAAACATAATTCTTAACCAAGCAATAATAGAAGATGTTAAAAAAAAATTAATAAGGAGAGAGAACACCATATTGCACATTATTACATTTGACATACAATTATCCATGCATTTTAAAAGCTAAAATAAAAATCAAGCAGAACAAGATATAAGTAATGAGGGTTGTTAAAGCTCATAGCTACACAGTAATTTATAAATATAATATATATTTGGTGAATCAGTTTCATATATCAGATATACTTATAAAAGAAAATTACAGCACTGTTGACATGGACAGAGAGAGTTTTGAGACAATACAAGATTATTTCCATTTGCTTAGATTTTCTCCATATTTATATAAAAAAGTATGTATTTATTCTTACAATTATCCTGAGGAATCTAAGAATTACTTAAAAACGAGGAGTTCAATAAATTTTATCTTACGTTTACATAATCAAAAGTAATCTCTCATTACTGTGATTTGGGAGATAATATATGGAAATATTTTTCTTCATGCACTTAGGGTTATTTAAAAATAAAAGTAAATAATATACTATGCTATAGCAAGAAGAAAAAATTAGTGGAAGAGAAACTGAACCTTAAATATAAGTGAAGAAATATAATGCATCCACATTTTGGATAAAATTTCATAACTAAACCCTTACTTAATCTTAAAAGGGGAATTATTTAAAAAACTAAGATATTCTATTTTAATAAAATATCAGTAACAAACTTAATAATTAAAAATTTTAATTCGAAAAAAAAATTAGAAATTTTGTTGATAATAAAGACAATATATTTGGAAAATATTATTCTTAACCGAGCAATGATATAAGATCTTTGAAAAATTTTAAAAGAAAAGGAGAGAAGAATTACATTGCAACTTATTACAATAGATAAATAATGCCTTTTAAAAGCTAAACAATAATGTTAAAAAAAATGAACACATTTATCATGATTTGATAACTAAATAAAAAGAAAAAAAATGGCCGTTACTTAGATAACTGAATATTTAAAATATCAAAACATAACTCACCACAATAAAGTAATTTCAGTCAATCAAGCACAGCTAAGATAATTAATGATGGTAATTGAAGTGGAGAAAGACAGTATCCTATAAATACAATATTATTTTGGTGAATCATTTTGGAATCTTAGAAATAATTTGAATGGAATGTTATACCACTTTCTAAAAAAAAATTTATTATATTTAAGGATTTTTTTCTAATTCTTTAGAATTTTTTAAAATTTATATGAAATTATATGTATTAATTTTAAAACCATCCTGAAGAATCTATAAATTACGTAAAAAAAGAAGAGATCAATATATGTTATCTTTAACTAATTTTAAGAAAAGTAATCTTTCATTATAGTGATCAGAGAAAAAAATTTTTAAAATAGTTTTCATCATACTCTTCAGGACATTTGAGACTAAAAAATTTGCTATGCTCTGCCAGCAGAGAAAATTAAGAAAAAGTGAAACTTGCACCCTATACACAGGTAAAGAAATTAATTCAATTCATTTCTTGCAGAAAATTTCACAGCTGAATCATTACAGAATACAAAGAGGGGATTTATTTTTAAGCAATAACCATAAATTGAATAAAATTTAATAATTAAAAATTTCAATTTCAAACAGAAAACTAAATGATATTCAAGAATAGTAACTTGGAAAAAATAATTCTTAACCAAGCAATAATAAGGGAAATTTAAAAAAATTAAAAAAAAAAAGAGAGGCAACTACATATTGCTATTTATTACAATAGACAAACAATCATCCAAGCATTTTAAAAGCTAAATAACAATCTAGCAGATCAAGAAATGAGTCATGAGGGTAATTGAAGCTCAGAGCAACTCAGTATTTTAAAAATATAATAAACTTTGGTGAATCAGTTTCGAATATAAGATATACCGTTAGTAGAATATTACAGCACAGCTGACATAGACAGAGAGAGTTTTCAGATTATTTCTCTTTGCTTAGACTTTCTTCAAGTTTATATAAAATAGTATGTATTGTAATTAATATTAAAATTATCTTAAAGAATCTAGGAATTACTAAAAAAAGATGAGTAAAATAAAAGTTGTCTTTCACTAACGTAATCAAAAGTAATCTCTAATTACCTGAGAGAAAAAGTTTTGTAATAGTTTTCTTCATACACTTCAGGTTAGTTAAAAATAATTAATTGACTATGTTACTGAAAGGAGAGAAAATTAATGAAAGAGAAACTTAAACCTTGATAATATCTAACGAAAAAAATGCTTCCATGTCTTGAAGAGGATTTCTTATCGGGGAGATCCCCTTTTGCTTGCCCGATTTGTTTACATCTGCAATATCGCCAATTTCCGCTCTATTCTCGCCAAATGATTAGCAATACCCTTATCGGGGAGATCCCCTTTTGCTTGCCCGATTTGTTTACATCTGCAATATCGCCAATTTCCGCTCTATTCTCGCCAAATGATTAGCAAGTGAAGCGATTACAATTACAATATGGTTTATCTAGAAAGGGTGTAAGTAAAGCGTATGACGTTAAGATCTAGGCGGTGTCAATTACGTAATAAGAAAATATGATTGGATATAATTTTCTACGTCATTTTTTTTTCATGTAATTCTGATATTTCCTGTTTTCGTGACTTATTTCTTCATTAGACTCATTCATTTGTAAATATAAAAAACTGAATTATTAATAGATTTCGATTCTTTATTTCCCAATTAGATAATAATTATATAATATATATTATAGAACAGCGAAATAACAGTATTCTATAATATTTTATATATTATAATATATAGAGAAAATTAAATTTTAAATGAAGAAATATCAAATTCAAAAACCCATAAAATACACAATTCTGCTAAAATAACTATTTACAAAAAAATTTTAGTTTTTTCTTGAAAACACAATCTAAAACTAAAAATATTAATTTTAATATTTCTTATTTTATTCTATAAATCACAAAACCTAAATCTAATAAAACTCCAATACGTTAACTGAGGCTGTAACACTAATTTGGATAAATTTGTTTTCATTTAATCATTTTAGAAAATATTATAAAATTGAATAATACGTTGGTAATTAATGATAAGAAACCAGTAATTGATATTATATCTACTAATAAAATTGATGATATTTCTTGATATGACTTTAACTTTATACTAGTTTCCTAATAGATAAACTTTTTGTTATATTAACATTTTATATTATGAATATGAGTCTTTATTTGACATTAATTTAAAATTAGAAAGATATTTGCTCATTCTGTATTTATAATATTTTTGGAAAGATAAAATATACATACAGATTAAAGGTATTCCTCAAAGATCCAAATTTTTAAGTCATCCAAATCTATTATTACAAAATTATGAAAAATCATATTATTTAGATGCCTTTAGTTATATTGATGATTTTATAATTTTAATTATTTAGAAAAAATTTGATAAAATTTCAAAAATATTTATCCCGAGGACTGTAAATTAATTTATTTATCATAAATATTGTATTATTTTACGTCAACATAAATATCAAAAAATTTTATTTTAAATTTTAATCAATTTTATTTTAAGCTAAATAAATTAATTTTTTGAATCAAAACAATTGCATTTAGGAAAACCTTTTGAATATAATACTTTTGACTACATACTTCAATGAGAATAATAAATAATAGTTATTTGCTATAATACAAAATCTTTGAATTATTTTATTGATTTAAAATGCTTTCACAAAATAGGCTGCAAATAGATTTTATTATGCTTTCAACATTTGATATTTTATAATTTTGAAATCAGGATACTTATTTATGTATTAATTTTTTACTATTAAGGAACAATTAACATTTTCCTAACGATTGCTTGAAAAATTACAAACGTATTTATATAGTTTATTAACTAACTGAAGAAATTAAAAAATTGTTTTCCGTATTTTCAATTCCCATTCCTATAGGTTGGGACTTATTGACTTATTGGACTAGACTTTGCTTATAATTCACAATAACAAAGTTTTCAAAAATTATAAAACTTAAATAAAAAAACGTAATGTTGTATGCATAAATTTCATTTTGAAATCTAAAATCAATTTTTCTGATTTAAAATCTAGAAAACCTTTTAAGGAACCTTTCTAGAAAACTTTTTAAGAAAGAAGTTAAAATTAAGAAGTTATAAAGTAGTTTAAAATTTTTTAATGTATATTAAAAATTAAAGTATAATCAAAGTGAAAGGTGTTTTCGGCATTCATATAAGAACTTCAATCCTTTGGTGGCCCTTCTGTAGTTATAAAAATTATGCATTACTTCAATTTTACAAGCGTTTCCCTATTTCCTACACATTTTAAGATAAAATCAATAGCAAAATCATTATTTTTAAGTTGATTATTTAAGCGATTAACTTGTTTTTTGATAAATTTTAGATTATTGTAAATATGATAAATTTGTTTTAATTTATTAAGTATTATATGTATATATTCAACTACATTTAGAGATATTTTCGATAAAACCAATCAATTTAATTTTAAAGTTTATAAAATAATTTATGTGAAATCCAACATCTCCTTAAAAATTTACAGAAATGGGAAACAAAATGCAGAAACACTTAAATGATTATAAATTACTTCATGAGAATTAAACAAGAAATTCAATATTTTTACTAGAATAACGAATGTTTAAGTTAAAACAAATCATCGAAACAAAAACTTTTTTTTTTTTTTTACAAATATAATTGTGTTTATATTTTAAACTAATATTAAAAATGTAGACAAAAAGAATGTCGGATTTCTTATTGAACCCTTAGAATTGCGATTTTTCTAACATATTTTTTCATAAGTAAATAGTTTTATAAGAACCATTAAGTGTTGGATACCTAAATTGAATAAATATCAATCTCAAAACCATCAATTTTGATCATGATTGAACCAGATATTCATTTTGTTAGGAATTACAATTTTAAAAATGAAAAGACTCATGCTCTTTTTCCAAGATATTATGAAATTCGGAAAGAGTTTACCAACGCAGGTACAAGCCTACCAATTTATTTATAGTTAAAAATTACAAGATGTTTCAATTCGTATGTCTCTGAGAATTTCAAATTCTTATAAATATGAAATTGCTTAATTCAAGGACACAATTAACAGACTATTGTTGAATTCTTTTCATATTGAAAATATGTAAGAATGTATGATGTTATTTAAGCATTATATCAATCAAAATCAAATGATGCAAAGAAACCTGCATTATTATTGTCATTAAGAAATCTGCTATCATTGAATTGGGGTTCAATCACAGCAATTAGAATCACTGGGCACAAAATATTCTTCTTATTCATTCAATCAATTTTTTATTTCATCATCAAAGTCAAACTCTTACGACGTGAAACCATCGAAAATATTTTTTCAATTGACAAAGAAAGAACTGGTTATAAGGGAAAAAATCGCTATAATGAGGATGAATTAACAAATATATTGGCTATTGTTTTAAATGAGGATTAAAAAGAGATCCATTAAATTTGTTTTACATCCAAAATTCTCCTTCTAATAAGTCCCCAGTTTTTATGACTTTCTGCCACAAAAGAACAGCAATTAAATCTCCCTCAACTGCCAGGAGAAATTTAAGCCAGAGAAAGTTGAGCGCTTGAAAGGGGGAAAAAATCCACGGTACAACAGTTGCACCGCAGGGACGAAAAGGTTAAACATTTTCAAAATGGAAAATAATACATCAAAATCTAAGTTTAAGGGCAGTTTGTAATGCTACTGATAATTATTACTTATGCTAGTGATAATTACGCAATTATTAGAAAGATTCAGTCTATTAAGATTTTTTATTAAAATTTTAAAAATACAAAATGTATCAAATTTCGTATCATAGGAACTGAATAAAAAATATTTTTCCATTCATGTTTTACTATCTCCTACATGAAAACTGTAATTATTACAAACATTAATTGAATTTGATCATTCTTATGTAGAGTCTCAATAGTAGAGTTCAGATAATCTAAGTAAATGAATAAATATGCTTACACACCGAAAATGAAGTAATATTTTCACTGCTTCGATTGTAAAGTATGAAACTTACTGCTTATTTTTTTAAATAACAAAACATTTCATAACCGAACACATTTTTTATAAGGATATTAAAAATGTGGACAATTTTTCATAAAAAAATTAGTTGGAATATTTGTTATGAATGTCAGTAAAATGAATCTAATCAATTAAAAAAAAAAAGAATAAATACGCTAGGCAAAATTTATAATTCTCAATTAAGATTCGAATTTTTAATTAAGAGATTATATTCTCCTTTACAAAATCTCTTTAATTAGGAGACTGTAGAAAAGAGATAATATGCAAATGTTTTGCATTTGTAATATTATAGTGTTGCGAATGCAATACCTTTTTGTAAAAATACTTTTTTTTAATGAAGGAAGAATAACGTAGTTGTTTTATATTATTTTATGTGAATTGAAACGTAAGTCAGAAAACAACTCATTATAATTTTATCCTTTTCCTTCAGATAAATCTGGCACTTTTGTCAAATTCAATAGCTTCCTTTCATTATATGTATATGATTATATGTACTGTTTGATTATATGTATCGTATGTTTTTGATTATATGTATTCCATTCGTATGTGCTAGAATAATATTAAAAAAATATCTCAAGTAATACCCTGTTAGAAACAAATTTTCCATTTATATGGGAATAAATTCATCATAACAGTTTAGGCTACTTAGTACATGCATTGAAATATATTTCAATTCAAACTAGCAAATAAAGTTTTTTCCCCCTTTTTCCATAAAAATTATGAAAAGTGATATTTTATCTAAGTTTGTTCAGTTTTGAGTTGAGAAAAAAGAAATGTGGCTAATAAATTTGAACCTTATCGCTTTTAAATGAACGAAAAATTACATTTATCTACCAAAAAAAGTATATAAATATATTTTTCAGCGTGGTTAAAGAAATTTTAATAAATTGATATTTTAAATAATTCCTAATTCATTTAGACTGCTAGCTTGGCTACCATTATGAAAAAATTGACTAAATTACTCAGAATAAAAATAAACTCTAACTTTAATGAAGAAATATATTTAAAAATCATAAGAAATAATCTTATTAATCATATCAACAACGACTAGAAATTTTTCATATGTAAAAAAAAGCCAACCGAGAAAATTTCTCAAAGTATAATTATGAGATATGAATGTCAAAATTTCTTAAAAGCTAAATAACAATCTAGCAGATCAAGAAATGAGTCATGAGGCTAGTTGAAGCTCAGAGCAACTCAGTATTTTAAAAATATAATAAACTTTGGTGAATCAGCTTCAAATATCAGAAATACCTTTAGTAGAATATTACAGCACCGCTGACATGGACAGAGAGAGTTTTCAGATTATTTCTCTTTGCTTAGACTTTCTTCAAATTTATATAAAATAGTATGTATTTAATATTAAAATTATCTTAAAGAATCTAGGAATTATTAAAGAAAGATGAGTAAAATAAAAGTTGTCTTTCACTAAAGTAATCAAAAGTAATCTCTAATTACAGAGACCTGAGAGAAAAAGTTTTGTATTATTTTTCTTCATAAACTTAAGGTTAGTTCAAAATAATTAATTGACTATGTTACTAGAAAATTAATGAAAGAGAAACTTAAACCTTGATAATATCTAACGAAAAAAATGTATCCATGTCTTGAAAAGGATCTTTATCTAAATATTTACACAACATTATGAGAGGAATATTTTTGAAATTGTAACAACATTTTTAAGTCAAATTTATTTCAAATAATTTCAATTTCAAAAAGAAAATAGGAAGTCAATTGACATAAAAGACAATTTGAATTTGAAAACATAATTCTCAACAAAGCAATAATAACAGATGTTGAAAAAATTATAAAAAGAAAAGAGAGAGAAGAACCATATTGCTTTTTTACTACAAGAGATACACAATAAAACATGCATTTTTTAAAAGCTAATTAATAACACTAATAAAAATGTTAAACAAAAGAAAGAGCACTTTTAACATGTTCTCTTTCTTAATACATAATATCTTTTCTAAATACATAAATGAAGATTTTTAGTAATGTAATATTAATTATATATAGGTTTTATCTTAAACATTTAATATTTTTCAATTGTGTCGTACGTTAATATTGCGCTAGTTTAGATTAAAGTTACTATCGTTCTGAAAAGATATTAAAGTTAAAATTAACTGAATGTCTGAAACTTAAATGATAGTTTTTAATAATAAATCTAGCTTAATTAATTTCAATTATTTAACAGCAGCTATAAAGCTGGAGTTTAATTTAAGATTCAGATATGTTTATTAATGTATCCATAATCTCCAGCAAAGAATTAAATCTTATTTAAACTGATTGGAAAAATGGAAAACTGTTCCACACAATAAAATAATATTCATAAAAGAGTATTAATTGCTGAAATAATTTAAATAATTTCTGATCCTCATATTTTAAAAGTAATTGCAAAAAATTAGTAATGCATAATGGTGGTAACTTACATCAATCTTTAAGCCATAAATATTTATAAAAAAAACTAGAAATGGGAAAATAAATATAAATTTAATTATGCTTAAATTTTTTTCTGTAAAGTAATTCTTCATTTTCTCCCACGCTTTTCTTTCCATCCTTATTTTACATTCAAGTTAAGATGAAAGACTGCTGTTAAGAGTTTAGTTTGACCACGCTTTCATTTCTACTTACATTTAAGTTAAGATGAAACACTGCTTTTAAAATTTAAACTTAACCACGCCTCTTTAAGTGTTTAGCTTTTAGGTTTACTATACATAGGTATCGGCAGTGATTGCGCCAATAGTATATCTTGGCGAAGCAGTTTGAGCCACAGAACAAGTTACGGAAGTGTTCCCCATGGCACAAACGGATACTTCAATTAATGGAAAATATCTATCCCAAATGAGATGTTGTTTAAAACTAGAATTTTTTGCATTCATATATGAATAAGAAAATATATGCTTAATAGTGCTATGGTGGTACAGGGTGAAAGAAATATCTTTTAAATCATAAAATTGATTAATTACATGGGAAAATATAAAAGTGAGTTTCCACTAAAGTATATTTATATCAAATAGTACCGACGAAAGAAATTTTAGCAAACGCGTGTCCTGCAAGAAGTCACAATAAAAAGGAAAAATGTATAAACATGACCAAACCAATTTTTTGCTTATTTTGGCAATTTCCCCAAATAAAATGGGAAAATAAAAATTAAACGTAGAAATATTTTTAAAGTAAAATGTTTAATAATGCTGATTATAATTAAATCTTTTAATCCTAAGAATCATGCGTTAAACCTACAATCAGGATAAAGGAACGCCAACTTGTTTACGTTTGGCAACACAAACATTCATATTGCCAAAAGAAAATGGCAGAACCCAGAACAAACATAAAATAAGAAAAATTTATATACTTAAGATTCCTTGAACCACTCAAATTATAATAGGAAAAAAGTTTTGATCTTATAATCATTTGCAATAAGTCTTGTGATACAGAAAGACGAGAAGTTGCAATCGGCGAATGTCGTTAATCGCAATTTTATTTGGCGACGAAACCGGCTCTAACGAGCATGGTTTTTTGGGGGAAAGGGAGGAAAAGGGTTACTTTAAACCTAGATGGTTTCTCTGAAAAGGGGATGTGCGGTCTGAAAAAGGGTAAAAGTGGAGAAACACAACATTGTAAAATATAAATAATTATCACAAAATTCAATAAATGTAAAAAGTTAAAAACAAACATAGTTCACATATTATCTAACAATAAGGAGCAAATATATATAATTTTAATTTAACTTCCATAAGCATAGTTTTAATAAATCAATTTTAATTTTTTATACAATAATTAATTTTTAATTTCTGTTATAATTTCATTTTATTGAATTATTTGCATAAAATTTTAAAATGTTACATCTATTAGAATTTTAAAAAACGATATCCGAATAGTCTTTATTTAAATTGATTATGAAAAATAAAAAAAGTTAAGCAATATTAGATAAAGAAATTAAACTTTAATGTTTAATAATTATAAAGTATCAAAGAAATAGGAAAAAATATATTTTCACTAAAAAAAAATGTAATAAATTTAAGTTTTCCTGACACAGACTACTTAAAAATATTCCTTACTAGTTGTACATGTCTTGTGTACAACAATTCAAATTCTATTTTAGTGGTGAATGTGTAACTTCAGAATTTTTTCGAATTCAGAAAGCATCAGAATTATCTTATCCAACTGTCAGACTAGGTTCCACATTTAAATGAATATCATATATATTTTTCTTGATTAAATAATCGGGATCCCAAATGTTCCTTGTTTTAATTAAATACTCAGCTTTAAAAATGCTTCAAAAACTTATTTACTAAAGCGGGCCCTAGGTGGCATTGTAATCCCGGGCCTATTTTTCAGCCGTGACACAAACGTAGCATTTGGTAGTTTGGTTTCAAAGCATAAGTATGTAGTTCTATTTAACTATCAGATTCCAAGAAAAAAAGGAAAAAATACATTTACAATAATTAAATAAACGTAATTTACTAAAATAAACAAACATAAACATAATTTATTAAAACAAACAAATATACCGAGATTGATTAGTAATATTGCCTTTTTTCACTTTTAATTCTGTAAGCTCGTCAATTAGTTTGTCATAATTGACAGAGTTATTTAATAACTCTTTTTCTATATAAAGTAATGATAAACTATTTAATTTTTGTTTGCCATATGTGGGTTTTTAAAAAAAAAAATTATTCTGGCCATTACTGAGAATGATCTTTCACCGCTTGCATTGCTTATTGGAAGGGTTAAATAAACTCTCAGAATCATGTTTAAATTAGGAAATATTGCAATAATATTATTTTCCTGAATAAATGACCACATGGATACAGGCTAAATAATAGTTACTTTTGTTATAAAAGTCTTAAATTGTAATACTTCATTTTTCAGCTCTGCTAGGTTTGAATCTTGTTCATAACATTTTAATTTCTCTTCTGAAGATTCACTAACATCATTATCATGAAAAATTGATTTGAATTTATTGTTAATAGTTTTATATCCCTCCAATACTTTTTTAATGTTGATAATTAAAGAATTTCATACAACAAAATAAGTATAAACTTTAAAATGTTCTTTAGCACTGAATCTTTTTTCATGTTCTGGAATTTTATCATTCAATATTTTTCGTATTTTCTGCCGTTTTTTATCATTAGAAATATATGCAATATCTTTAACTTTTTCTGCTTCTTTTTCTAAATTGTCAAAATAATCTCTTACAGTTTGTTTGAAATCTATCAATGAATCATATTAAAACTGCTGTATTTAGGGATTCGTCTTTTTGTTGAAGAGTCTTGTTTGAAGCATCTATTCTCTCTAGAATCTTTTCCCACATAAAAACAGTAAATACTCAAATGTATCAAATTTTTTTTTATGTAAATCGGCAACTTCGGACCTTGTTAATGGTTTTTCATCTTTGTTTGAGGAAAAATGACAAAAATGTTTAATTTCTTCATAACTTTCCTTTAAGGATTTCACAGCATCGGAACGAGCAGACCACCTGGTGCCACAAATAGGTTTGATACTCAAGTTTAAACAAATTAAACTCTTACAAAATTTTTTATAATGCATTTCTTATATGTGTGTAGAACTTGAAAAAAATACATATAATTCCTGAACAATATTGTAAAAAAAATGGTCGTGTAGATGCAAATTTCGGCAGCAACGTTTACAATTAAATTTAATGAATGATTTGCGCATAGTATAAAATAGGCAGAAAAAATATGTTGTTTTATTCTGGATTGGAGTCCCTTATATTTATCTGACATATTAACGCATTATCATAACTCTGTCAACAACAGTTAGATGTGTCTAAATTTATATTGTAAAAAAAAAATTATAAATAACTTTCTTCAAGTTTTCACCAGTATGAGAAAATATAGTTATAGAAATCTCAAAAATCTTTCTTTTATACAACTCGGAAGAACATAACGAATAATGAAGGTCAGCTGATCTATATGAGATATATCAGGTGTTGAATCAATAATTAGAGAGTAGAAGTTGGCTTTCTTTATTTCGTTTACTATTGGGAGTTGTAAATCTTTCCATATAATAGAAATAAATTCATCATATATTGTAAACGACAAATAGTTTACAGTACCGGTGCCTCAGTTTGCATATTTTTTCATGTGTTCCCGCAAAAATAGATCAAACTCGCATAAATATTCCACAAAACACCTATACAATTACTATTATTTTCAGTAAAAACACTTCATTTTTACAACGAAACGCTAGAGAGTACGAAGAAATAAATTTGATTTTCGCTACCATACGCGTTTAAGTACTTCGTTGAAATATTTTTTTATAATTTGTTTTTTTCAGTTCAGTATCAATGCCCCTGGTAATTTTAGATCTTGTTATAAAAATTAAAATGCAGTTAATATGGTCACTGGAGTTTTCATGCTCTGACAATTTTTTATGTACATTTTTCCAATCATTCGTCCTTTTTGTCATCAAAGTTGTTTGCTTGGAAAATAATTTACAGATGTAATATACAATAAGTTGTTGGTTTCAGTATAAGCTAACCAATCTCTTTTAACTCTTTCCCCTCTATTAATTTTTCTGAAGAAAGAGACAATAGTTACAACTATTGCGATTTGTTTTGACCCTTCGTAGCATCGAATAGAAGATGATTTCAAAGATCCATTTATTGATTTGGGGGGATTTTTTTTTTTTTTTTTTTTTTTTTTTTTGGTATAATATTCTAGCATGGCGTCTGTTAAGTATTCTGGCCATAATGCAATATCGTTTACAAAACTCTTAGTTTCATCATTACTTTGAGATGATTTTAAATTTATATTTTCTCCTCTTGTGTCATCTTTACAAACGGAAACACTTGCTGGTTTTTTTGCAGGATAGTTTCGGACACAAATGATGTTTCTAGAGATTGAGCAGATGAAATTTGTGAAAATGATGACAATTGTTGTAATTGTTCTCCATCAACAGTTAAAAATTTGTCCAACTATTTTTTCATTTGTTTTGCCACTTTATCTCGATCTGTTCCCTCTCTTCTCGTTTTCTTTTTTCACTTCCACTTAAATATTTATAGGAACTTATTTTAAAGACCACATACTAAAAAGAGAGGAGAAAATGATCTTCAATTAAATTTATTTTTACTCAATATCACAATCACAAACAAAATCACGATTTGTGGTACTTAATGTTATATATTATTTTGATTAAATAATATAATACTTTTATAAAAACTTGCATTTTTATATTAGGAATTCCAGATATATTAACTATGAAACCAAAACAATCTATTTACAATCAAGTCTTAATTGCACAATTTTCAATCACAACTCACATAAGATGCAATACATTCAGGAGACACAGATTTCAAATAGCTTCTTTTGACTTTTTAAACACGTGCATAATAAAGGCACGATAGGCGGAAGGTTCTATCATATTTACAGACATCGACACACGCGGGTGTGGATGCATAAGCACTGGGAAGCTCGTTCGTACTTTTCGACTGTATCAATCAACGATTCGGCATAATTTGGATGCATTTCAGCAATAATTATGAATATCATGTTTTCCGTTAAATAAAAATTAATTAAAAAAATTAAAAACCTAATTTTTGGGCTTAAAAAATTACGAGACAACTCTAGGTTGTCTAGGCCTTAGTCCGCCCCTGACAACAGGTAAGTACTCTAATCTCATAAAGATCATTTAAATATTTTAAAAATCCTAAATGACCAGATTAAGGAAATTGAAAAAGGATTAATTAAATGGAATATTAAAATCAATATAAACAAATCTATAGCTGCCCTGTACAAAAGGGAAATATAACCGAATGAAAACATCAAAATTTTTTAAAAAGATATCCAATGGAATATTTAAGGTGAGAATTAAGGAAAGCATTATTTAAATGCCTCACATACAACTAAAATGAAAAGTAATCATATTAACATTGTGATATCAATTTATCCAATTTTTGTTTGGAAATCAAAACAACCTATAGGTAACCAAATTCTTTACTAAGAAGTCTATATTCCCCCTATTACAATATACTGAGCAAAATTTGAGCTGTGCTTGCGTATTCTCTATGTAACTACTTGAATGTCAGGAAAACAAACTTATTAGAACTATTTATAATGCAATATACTTCACCAAAAAGAATCAAATAAGGCAAAATTCAAGCTACTAACGTTTACATATTACACAAAAATACACAGCTTTAGTATTCTTTAATAATTTATATACCATTAGTATTTCGAGATATAAAGCACTCTCTTTTTAATATATACTACATACACACAAATAAGTACAGTATAAAAATTTCTTATCTCTCACAGATCTGAATAATTAATTTTATTATTTAAAAATTTATTATTCAGATCTCTGTTAAAATAAAATACTTCAACCCCTAATTAATAATTCTTGGACTAATGTTTTAAATAAACTCTGCGTTTACTTTTCTCTTTATTTTCTATAAATGGCAATTGATAATGCAATACTCCAGCATTTAGTTTTTTGAATGTTTAAAGATAAAACTTTATATTACTTATCCACTAATAGATGGCGCTGTAAGATAGTATGTTACCTCTATTCACTGATGACTTGGCAATTCTGTCAACTCATTAAATCATTAACTAATTCTTGAAAACATAAGCAATTACATAAAAGTGGGAACCCCACTTGAACTCTGGTTAAATATATCGAAAATTAGAATTAACATGAACAGGTTAAGAGTAATTCTATAAAAGAAAAAAAAACAAAACAAAATCATCAAATTTTTTGAAAATGAGATTCAACAGAATAATCAGGCAGAATATTAATTAGTCTTGTTTGAAGGTTTCATATTATAATTAAAATAAAAAGTAAATACAGGATGATCTTTTTTTAAATCTATCTAATACGCAAAACGGCACTAAACTTGGTATTTAGACTAATCAAGACATGGGAAAAAGGATTCGGTGAAAAAAATTTTAGTTCCAAAAATCACAGCTAGGGCATTTTGTGGCACTTCTGTAGTTTACAATAACTAGAATTAGCAAAAAACACGGGCATCAAAAAAATGCAAATGTTATGCGATGACAGCAAAAGTAATATAAAAGCAAGTAGTAGACAGCTTCGACAAATAGGAGGATGAATTGAAAGCCACTAAGTAGGCACTACGACATCACGATGAGGATTATTTTTGATTAGATGATTTTTCGTCGGATTGATTAGTCTTTTCTTTGCTCCATTATCTCCTTTTTATGAATACTCCTTATAGGGTGCCATGAAATAGGAATCTTTTTCCATCAGACATTCTACGTGCTCACACCTAGCTAACTGAGTTCTGGGTCCCTGAGGTCGTATTCTGGTACTTCCTACTCATAGTTTCTAGACCAGGTTCTCACACTCTATCTCAGAGTCCCTGAGTTGTCGTTTTTCGACTTTTGTTTCTCCCCTGGCCAGGAGAGATTCCCTTGCACTCACATTTCTCTCTGAATACGGACACGGATACAAATATGGCTGGGCAGGATACTTTTCGCACAACCCAAAAACTGATGTTAGAACGTCATTTTGACAGACTGGATGAGATTAGTACCATGATCCAAGATATTACGAATTCAAAAGAATTTACCCAAGAAGATAAAGAAGCGGTCAGGGGAAAACTACAAAACTTCGCAAAACAAATTGGAAGAAACACAACCAAGAAACAACAGATAAATCCCACCGTTGTGGAAGAACATAACATAGAAATGCTAGAATTGGATGAACAAAACGATTTTATCGCAAATATCCCAACCGGAAATAAATTTCAAATTCTTGAAAAGCAGAACACAAAAAATAAATCATCAAGTATCAAGAGAACAAGGACTGAAATTGAAGACCCAAATGAGACACAAAAATCAAAGAAATCACAAATGGAAACCAAAGAACCTGAAGCTAATGACACAATTATATAAAACGCTGAAGAATCTACCATAGAAGACTCCCAGGAACTCACCCTGGCAAAACCACAAAGGAAAATACCTCCCATCATTATTAGAGATTTTAAATATACCTGGAAACCTTTAGACAAATTGTTTACTGAAGCCAAATTAGGTGGTTACAGCGGAAAATCCACAAATTATGAATGAAAAATTAAATTTACCGACGCTGATTCTCACAGGGCGGCCATGAAAATTTTAGAAAATTTAAACATTGGATATCACACATACTTACTCCCAGAAGAAAAACCACTTAAGGTGGTAATTAGAGACCTCCCAGCAAATACAGAAATAAATGACATTTCTGACGAACTTATAGAAGAAGGATTTGTCGTCTCCTCCATTCATCAACTAACACGCCGCAGAGACGGAGTTGTACAAAACCTTCCACTTTTCCTCATCACACTCCCAAAAACATCTAAAACCAAAGAAATTTACCAACTAAGATACATAAATAAACTTAGAATCCATTTTGAAGAATACAAAAATAAACGTGGACCGACACGGTGGCATCGCTGTCAAAAATTACACCATTCGCAACACACATGCAAACATACACCTAAATGTGTAAAATGTGGTGAAGAACATTTCACCCATGAATGCAAAAAGACCAAAGACATACCTGCCAAATGCGCGAATTGTCAAGGTGACCACCCGGCAAACTTCCGAGGATGCACCACATTCATAGAAGCGATAAAAATTAAAAATAAAGATAGCACCTCAATCAAGATCACTAAAGGAGTGGTTGAAAATAGAACCTACACCCAAGCGGTCAGCCAAAACATTTTGCAAGAAACCAAAACAATATTAGATCAGCTAAAACTTTTTGTATCATACATACAAAATTCAGGAATCATCGCAGCTATGACAGCCACCACAGCTACTATTAATAACAAAAATTCCAATAATTATAATGAACAATAAACAGAACTCTATTGATATAATTCAAATCGGTAACTGGAACGCCTGTGGACTAATAAACAAATTCGATGAACTTAAAGAATTTGTTATGCATCACGACCTTGATATCTGTGCAATTACTGAAACGCACGCAAACGGAAATCATCGTTACAAAATTCCCAATTACAAGACCTACCACTGCAATAGACTGCTATACAAAGGAGGCGGGGTTCTCCTGTTTGTGAAAACTGCAATTCCATCTACATTTTTCAGCGACAAAAACAATGAAGGTTATGAAGAAATTTCGGTCATCACTGAACTTGCTAATAAAAAATTAATTAAATTCACGGCAATCTACAACCTGCCTCACAGACAAATTACTGAGAAGGACATGGAGCAGCTTTTCCCTAGCCAAATGGACACTATTGTCATAGGTGACTTTAACAGCAAGCACCAAGTTTGGGGCTCTAGATCTACAAACAAGAATGGACTCAAACTGCTGAACTTGCTAAGCAATAATAATTTTAAAATCTTTACACCTATGGAACCCACCTATTTTCCTGTTTTCCAAACTCACCATCCGGATATTCTTGATTTCTTCCTAACAAATTCAAATTATCATATTGCTGCTGATGTTATTAATGATATGAGCTCTGATCACGTTCCAGTTATAGCTTCAAACAATATCAACAAGACCCCTATAGATGACACCATTATGATAACAAATTGGAATCTATACACCAATATTTTAAAAGTAACTAACTGGACATTACCAAACATAAACAACAACCTAGATGCAGATATTGCAATTCAATCTTTTAATGAAACCTTAAATAAAGCCTTTAAAGAAGCCACAGAAGAAAGAAAAAGAATGAATAACTACTATAAATTACCAAATGAAATCAAACATCTAATCAAAGAAAGAAATAGGACTCAGAAAAAATACCGCAAAACTTCTAATCCCACTTATAAAACACAAACTAATGCTATTAATAGAAGAATTAAATCTGAAATTATCAAATACAAGACTGCTAGATGGGAACAAACCCTTACTTCACTAAGTACAGATGATAACTCCATTTGGAAAATGGCAAGGAATATTAAAACCAAGACTCGAACCTGCAAACCACTACACGGTGAGCGGGGACCTGTCTACACAGAAATAGAAAGAGACGAGGCTTTTGCAGATAGCATGGAAAGACAATTCCAACTAAATGAGACGAACACTGATCCAGATTTCGAAAGCAACATCAAAAGTAACGTTAGAAGAATAACACACGAACATCCGAACTGCGAGATATTAGAACCCACCAACGATGAAGAAGTCAAAAACATTCTACACAAACTCAATAAGCGTAAATCACCTGGCCATGATCAAATTAATAATAAAATGCTAAAAGGACTCTTACCTAACATTATCAAACAACTTATTATTTTATTTAACTACTGTTTAAATGCAAATTATTTTCCACTCCCATGGAAAAAAGCTATCATTATCATGATACCTAAACCTGGAAAAGACCTCGCCATTCCTAGTAACTACAGGCCCATAAGTTTGCTTTCATCAGTTAGCAAGATTTTTGAAAACATTATTTATAACAGACTATCACCATAAATTACCAAATGAACAATATGGCTTTCGTTAAAATCTTAATACCACCAAACAGCTGATCAGAATTCTTGAATTCATTGGCAGAGGCATCAGGAATAAAGAAAAATCAGCATTTATGATGCTTGATATATCTAAAGCGTTTGATAGACTGTGGCATATTGGATTAATATATAAATTAATTCAACATAAATTCAATAATAATATTATTCTCCTTTTTAAAAATTACCTTTCAAGCAGAACATTCAACATACGCATAAATAAAATTCTCTCTACCATAAGAACAATTGAAGCTTACCGCTTCTTTATCTTCTCAGCGAAGCATTCTCGGCCCAATCTTATATCTCTTTTACACGGTTGACTTTCCAATAATCAAATCTGATTTTAACAGTATTACTGCATATTATGCTGATGACACTGCCATTATTCAAAAATCAAAATCCATAGATCTCGCAATAACGAAGCTTCAAATAAAACTCAAGAAAATCGAAAACTGGTGAAGCGAATGGAAAATTCAAATTAATACAGATAAATCAAATTTATTAATTATCAAAACCCCCAGGACAAAATATAAAAGACAAAAAGACTTATATATGTTTGATAAGAAGATTCCTATTGTCAAAAATGCGGTTTACTTAGGTTTGACTATTAACGAAAATCTCTCCTGGAAACCCCACGTCAAAAATAAAATCAGTAAAACAAGAGCAGCTACTTTTGGTCTCCGACCCCTAATGGGAAGAATCAGCACTCTTAATATCGCAATGAAAAAACTCATATATACTGAGACTATCAGACCAATATCACCTATGCGTCCCCAGCCTGGTGCTTCTCGGATCAAAGCACAAAGAAACTTTTGGACACTTTCCAAAACAAAACACTCAGAAATATGCTTGGAGCTGCAAGATACATAAAAATGACATCCATTCTTCGCGACCTTAAAATGAACTCCTTAAGTCAACATATAGCCAAACTTAATATAAATTTTTTCAACTCTACAGAAAATTGTAAGGAAGCTGATTCCAACAAAATTTTCCTTTGTGAAAACAGCCCCGAAGACTCAACTTTACGACCGATTGCAGCTCACTATCTCAGTGATGCAACCCTGTCCAGCCTTTCAAAAATTCACTTGTAAATAGTTGCTGAAAATAATTTTTCCTTTGTATTTTCATACATTTTCCCTTCTTTTTTCAATATGTTGCATTTTTATTCATGTAAATACACTACTGGCCATTAAAATTGCTACACCAGGAAGAAATGCAGATAACAAAATGATATTTATTGGACAAATATATTGTACTAGAAATAACAAGTGATTAAATTTTCAAAAAATTTGGCTGGATAGATCCTGAGAAATCAGTGCCTAGAACAACCACCCCTGGCAGTAATAACAGCAGTTATACGCCTGGGCATTAAGTCAAACAGAGATTGGATTGCATGTACAGGTACAGATGCCCAGGCAGCTTCAACACGGTGCCACAGTTCATCAACCGTAGTGACTGGCGTTTGGTGACGAGCCAGTCGCTCGGCTACCATTGACCAGACGTTTTCTATTGGTGAAAGATCTGGAGAACGTGCTGGCCAGAGCTAAAGCTGAACATGTTCCGTATCAAGGAAGGTCCGTACAATACCGGCAACATGGGGTCGGGCATTATCCTGCTGAAACGTAGGGTTTCGCAGGGCTCGAATAAAGGGTAGAGCCACGGGTCGTAACACACCAAGAAATGTAACGTGCACTGTTTAAAGCATCGTCAATGCGAACAAGAGGTGACCGAGACGTGTATCCAATGGCACCCCATACCATCACGCCAGGTGATGGGCCAGTATGATGATGACGAATGCACGCTGCCAGTGTGCGTTCACCACGATGTCGCCAAACACGGATGCGACCATCATGATGCTGTACACAGACACTGTTAAAAAAAACGGAAGAAATACAGTAAAAATCACTGTTATTTAAATAGCTATAACAGGAACATTGAAGATTACAGTAAATTTTACTGTAAAATTCAGAGAGAGAAAATCGCTTGTCACTGCGCATGTGCTTCAAATTGGTGGGATTATCGTTTGCTTTTATTCTAAAACGACGCCATTATTTATTTTCATTTGCATTCGTTTCCGTGAAATTATAAATGTTGCTTGTGCTTAGAATTTTGAAAGGTTTGAATTTCCCTTGTAACTGAATCACCAAATATAAGGTAAAGTACAATTTTCTTATTATTTATTATACAATTAGTTTACTTTTATTGATATAAATTCGCATAAATTTGATTGAATATTTCAGAAAATTCTAAGCTCAATTTATACAAAGGAGTTTGAATAAAGCGTCAATATATTTTTACTAGTTTATTAAAATTTAGAATGTTTTGTACTAGTTTGTTAATATAGCTGATTGATATTTTAATCATTAAAACTTCTTAGAAATTATAATAATATTTTATCTAAGCGTTTTGATTGTTATAAAAATTACTTGATTATTGAATTTCTTTTTCTAAGGAAATAAAATTATATGTTTTATATTTTTTTAGAATTCTTTTATTAAATATGTTAAATTCCTAGAATAAAAAAACTATAGAATAAAGAACTATAATTAAGAAACAGAAGTACATGAGTGAAAGCTTTCTAATTTGTTTTTGCCTAATTTATTTAAAATATGTTGTGCTCAATATTTTTTATTACTATTGTGTAGATGTTTTGGAAGATTAAAAAATTACATAGGAGGATTTGTAAAGAAAGTTTAATAGAAAAGTCGCATAATAACTATTAATAGTAGGACTAAAGTCTTTTGATGTCAACTCCAGGCACATTTGAAAACTGGAATAGGTGTTAAATTTTTGCAAGCAAATCTGCTGTATGTCTAATTTCTATTTTTTGTATTTCAGGTGCTTATTCAACATTAACCAACTGTCGAGGGACCAAATCCAAAAAATCTGTCAAAGATGGTGTTCAAGCACGCGTATTATCTCTTTTAAATAATTTGTCTAATTTTGAATGATTATGATTAAAATGTAGGATAAATAAACAAAAAAAGTTCTTTACTATTGTTTGTGTGTTGTCAATTATCAAATAGAAACTCTTTATTTCCACAGAATTTTTATTTGATTTTATTATTATGGAAAAAAGTTTAAAGGAAAAAAAATCTAAATAATATCAAAAAGTTAACTTTTATTGTCTGCACAGTATAATTGAAACACCATATTGTTAGCTAATTTCCCTTCGTATTTTTAGTAAAAAGGAATTTTTTGAAGGTTTTATTCTATTCTTAGTCTATAAAATGGTAGGTAAATCAAATATTGATTTTATGTTTAGTTTTATATCTTATTCAATATAACTTTTCTTTCTTTATTTCTTAAAAATTCGTTATAAAAATTCAACCTACATTTAAAAATACGACTTTGGGGTAAAAAGTCTAAATAACTAATCATCGGGTACGGCTTGAAAGTTAAATAATTAATAACAGAATGTTCAGAAAAATGATATCTTCTGCAATGTAACATTTATATTCTTTATTCTACATATATTGAATTACAAATTGCTTCATATTCAATCATTAATATTTGTTAAATTACTTAGCACATAATAAGAAAGTTAGCTATTGTGTATTTTATGCTCTCAGTTAAAATAAAAATATAACAATGATACGTTTCAATGAATTTCAATTCTACTAGAAATTCAATAAAATTGGTCAAAAAACAGAAAGTGTTTTTGTATTTCAACATCAAATATCTTAACATTTGATAGAATATGAAACAAATATCTTATATATTTCAATTGGAAATCATTTAAATAACAATCATAGTAATTAAACATTGTGTCTGGATTCATTATACATTTATCTATAAATATTTATCAAATTGCTTATGCAAAAAATATTTGTAAAATGAAAAGTATATATTTTAAATTGTTTGATTCTAAAAAATAGTTAAATAAAAAAGGTTTGAAAAATAATTATGTTATACTATAAATCTTTCTGCATCCATAATATATTATGAGTTTCAAGAGGACATTAATGCACTTATTTAATGATAAAAGAGATGAATTAAATTTTCTTAATTGCATTTTCTTCTCATGAGAAAAATAGTCCACATTTCTTTCAAAAATTATCTTAACATAAAAATGAATTCATAAGTAAATGTTTCATGGGAATTAAAACAAAGTGGAGGGGAGAAGGAAAATAGAAAAAAAATTATGAAAACCTGCTGATAGCTGTAAATAGCAAAAGGTTTAAAATAGGTTCTGGAAAGGTTTAAGTAAAATGCATAGTAAAAAGTGCAGTAAAAATTACATAAAAAATTGCAGTAAAAATTACATAAAAAAATGCTGTAAAAATTACAGCTAAAAGTGCTGTAAAAATTACAGCAAAAAGTACTGTAAAAATTACATAAAAAAGTACTGTAAAAATTACAGCAAAAAATGCTGTAAAATTACAGCAAAATATGCTGTAAAAATTACAGTTAAATATGCTGAAAAGGGTTTTACGGATATGCTGTAAATTTACAGTAGATTATACTGGCGCCCAAATTGCCAGCACTTTTTGCTGTAAAATAACAGTGTTTTTTTTTAGAGTGTGGATTCATCTGAAAAGATGACGTCTCGCCATTCGTGCGCCCAGGTTCGTCGTTGATCACACCATTGAAGGCGCTCTTGTCTATGACGCAGCGTTAAGGGAAGCCGCAGCCATGGTCTCCGAGCTGAGAGTCCATGCTGTTGCAAACGTCGTCGAACTGTTCGTGCAGACATTTGTTGTCTTCCAAACGACCCCGTTTCTTGACTCACGGCTCGTGACGTGGTTGCACGATCCACTGCGGCCATGCGGATAACATGCCTGTCTTCTCGACTGCTCAAAACAATCATGTCTTTTTCCCGCTGTTATGGGATAGGTGGCCGTTGAGATCCCGCATGGCGTTCCGTATTACCGTCCTAAACCCATCGATTCCATATTCTGCTAACAGTCATTGGATCTCGACCGACGCGAGCAGCAATACTGCGATAAGATAAATCGCAATCCCGGTACGCTACAATTCGACCTTTATCAAAGTCAGAAACGTGCTGGTACGCATTTCTCCTTCTTACACGAGGCATCACAACAACTTTTCACCAGTCAACAACGTTCAAATGCAATTTGTGTATGAGGAACCGGCTGAACAATTTCCTCATTTAAACACAATGTAGGTGTCGCTACTGGCGCCTGCTTTGTCTGAATGCGCTGAAAGGCTAATTATATGCATATCGCAGCAGCTTCTTCCTTTCGTATAAATTTCACGTCTGTAGCATGTCGCCTTCTTGGTGTAGCAATTTTAATGGCCAGTAGTGTATGTTAAATATTTCTCTCATTTATCTCAGTATTAGTTTGTATCTTTAACATGTCTTTTTCCCGCTGTTATGGGAAATTTTATTCAGTTATGCATTCATTAATCTAGATCTTGCTTATTTTTTTCAGCATTATTGTTCTTATTTCATTATTTTCTGTTTTTTACCTTGTATCTTATATTATTCACTTTTTAAGTGATTTTCTCTATTCTTCCGAATTTTCCCATGCTCCGCCCAGATGGCCGCCTTTTGGCCGAACCCTCACCTCCTCTCCTTCCAGCACTCCCACTATTCCATTTTCCTATTTACATGATTTTTTTTCTCTCTCTCTCTCCGATGAAGAAGTAAAAACAGCTTCGCTGCTATATGCTTCGATATTTCAACAACTCCAAGTCCGACAAATAATCTCAGCCGAAGTAATCGACCTCCAGTGGCCATTCCTCTCACATTACCGGAACGTGCGTTATTGGTGAAGCTGTATTTTATGAATCAATGTAATGCATCCGCAGCTCTTCGGGAATTTCAAACCAGAAAAAAAAGTAACGTATTATTATGGTTATTTATGAGAACAGTTCGCTCATATTGAATGTGGTCTAATTCCTCCCCGGAGACGTTAATGTAGTAAATAAATATTAATAATTTAACTGTACGATTGTATGTGTTAGTATTTTTCTTTTCTCACATTTCATACATTGTAAAGCTCCACAAAATGCCCTAGTGGTGATTTTTGGAACTATTTATTTTTCACGGAATCCTTTTCCTCATGTCTTAATTATTCTAAATACCAAGTTTGCTGCCATTGCGGCTATTAGATCGAGGTAGAGGGCTATCCGCTCACTTTAAAAAAGATCACCCTGTACTTTACAGCTTTGGCATCTATTTATCAAATCCTTTTGTGGAAGCCAAAACTATCAATAAGTCTTTTTTCATGAGGTCGGAATTCCCTCTTTGAAACATATGCAACTCAGATTATAGTTGTATTTCCGGATCCTCTATGGAACTATTAAATGTTCAACTAAACAAATTTCTAAAAATTGTTTCTTACTCAGAACCTCACATGCGAAACTAGCAAATAAGGCAAAACCATGACTAATACCCTGAAATTTGTTGCTTTTAAATTAAGTTTATATAATATTATTATTTCGTGATACAAAAGTACTCTAAAATTTCAGTGCGATATAGAACATTTCTTATCATTCACACAAATCTAAGCTAAATACTTTATTTAAAAATTTTGTTCAGATGTGTCTAAAGTCTAAATCCTGCAACATTTAATTCACCTTTTCTCGGAATACTGTTTCAAATAAGCTCTCTATGATTATTTCTCTCTTTTTTCCAACAAAGACTAACAGATGGCGCCAGTAGTCAAAATTAAGATTTTTTTCAGTAAACTTAAAGACTATTTATAGTTACCAATAGATGACGCAGCATGATATAATACACACACATTACGTCTATACACAGTACAATTCTGTCATCTCATTAAAAGACATACTCATTTTTTCTTAACCCATATTATCAATAAGAAAGAATCCTTGCCAATAAGTCCAGCATTCGCCACATTATAACTTTCGTTTTCCAAATCTAGAGTTGTGCTTATGCATCCTCTATACACTTATATGAACTTCAACAGGAACACCTTTCTTAGAACTATTTTTAATTCGAAACTCTTCAAAACAACTAAATAAGACAAGGCATTAGGATAATAACCATTACGAATAACATAAAAGTCAGGTCTTCAATTTTTTAATAATTTATATAGCATTGATATTTCAAGATACAAAAACTTTCTTTTTCAATCAGTGAAATATGAAAGATTTCCTGTGTATTTTGTTATTTAGAAATTTATTATTCGACCCCTTTTAAACTTAATTCCAATGACTAATTCATTCGAATTATGTTTAAGAAAACACTTTGCGTTTATTTCTTCTTTTATTTTTTACAGTTACTAATAGATGGCGCTTTTAATAAACACTATAGAATATGATTTACTAAGAAAATCTGTGAGTCTTTCGGGCCAATTTTACCATGTTCATATATATGCAAGTAGTTATCTGTAGAATAATAATAATTATCTGTATGAATAATAATTAAATGTGAATGAAAGAAAAATGTTTTTTCGTTGTTATTGAAATTTGTACTTCTTATTTTCCATTAAATAATGTTCAACTTTTTTTTATAGTGATTTCTTTTCAGCTGACCTTCGGAGTGAAAGAAATATACCCGTGATTATAATTTCTTTCTTTAATACAACACACAAACACCCTCATTAAAGGTAATGAATATACCTTCATAAATGAACATTAAATATAGAATTTTCGGGCCGTATTTTTTTGCCTAAATATTTTTATGGTTAATTGCGATCTTTGTTCCTTACTTGTAATAATTGATAATGTCTTTAAACTTTAAAAAAGACACTCTTACAAACACAAAATACTTTAAATGTTAAAAAAAAGCTTTATTCTTGTAAGTAATGCTGTGAATGGTATAGACTCCTAATCCTTATAACACAGGATAGAGTGTTCGAATTCAAAACGAAATTACCATTTTTCAAGTTTCAGCCGGACCTGCAAAACATCTTAAATTGAAAAATTTCGTCATAAACATTAAAAAATAACTTCTCAAATAAATTTCAAAACTTAAATAAACATACTGAAGAAACAAAATTTTTCTATTAATTAATGAGGAATAAAATATGATACTTTCTGGAATCAATTTTATACAGCATGTCACTTACCACTAATTAACTTGGCATATTAAAATTTTTCCTTGACAAAAAAGAACTACTTGAAACATCTTCTTATAGGAAATAAATGTACCTGATGAACCAGTCAAATTATATAAAAACGTTTCGCTAAAAAAAATCTTTTGACTTGATGTTCTACTAGTCCAGAAATTGTGATTAAAATTTAACATCCCCTAACACATATAATTAAATTAACTGAGCAAATATGTTCTTTCCTTAAAAAAATGGTTTTAAATTAACCTGCGAACAAAGAGGAACTATAGCTAATTAAAATAATACCCAAAAATATGATATCTTTCAGTTTCAAAATTTTATTGCACAAGGAATATAACTCATGCATAATTGTTATATGCATAATTAAAAAGATTTATATTGATTTTTCTGTAATCCTTGATTGCGATAACTAAAAATATCTCCTATTTACATATAAAATATTCTTTTACTAACCAATATAGTAAAAAACAAACTTAAGAAATTATTGTTTCCTAGAATGGCCGGATTCCTATTTCCTTATTTATCACTGAAGCAACCATATATACATCCATGCAAAGAGTCATCACAGATCACTTAATAGAGTACTCGAACAGTATTTCATTGCACCAACTTCAATTCCCTACGAGAACTAATTTACCTCTTTGAAATTAAAAACGTATTTTTAGAAATACATGTTAAATACAATTAACTCCATCAAATGCATGATGTAAAAATGTACACAAAGATAAATTTTTTCACATTTGAATAAAATTACTAACAAGAATTAAATTAACGAGACTAAAAATTAATCTGCTGAAAATATTCCACAATTAGAAAATATTGCATTCAAAATGTAGAATAAATAAAGAAAACGTAATAGATCGATCTCCTGCTCAAATTTTTTTACTGTGCTTTCTAACGGTATTTGGGGTAAAATTATGTTCATATGGGAATATCCATTAAAAATTTGTATGAAACTGCTTCGATAAATATTCCAACACATCGGATCTATATCTAAATTTCAATCAAAAAAAAAGAATGTTATGTAATGCTTAAAGTATCAATAATTTTCTATTCCAAGGCCACATGAATTAAGGAAAAACTAGTAGGATAAAATTATCTAAAATGTAATCATTAGAACATTGGAAATTTCGAGTCTTGCTTAATATCACTGAAGAAAAATTTATTTGCTTCTATATAAAATCAAAGTAAATTTCCTATAAAAAAAGTACATATTTATTTAAATACAAATCCTATTTTGCAGACTAATTAATTTTATTCGTGAAATCATTGTAAATAAATAATAAGCATTTTTAATTAACATAAACTTCTCCGAATATTATGTTTTGAAAATAAATTTTAAGAATGAAATTAAATAAAAAATTTTTTTTAACATTTCCATTATTTAAAAATTTGTTAAATTTATAGTATTGAAAGAAAAAATTTTGGTCAATAATTTATTTCATACATATATCTATAAATGATTTAGCTTCCTCGTCTTCAACCAGATAAACATAAATTAAGCATAAATATAGCTATAATATTGTACTATTTGCAAATTTATCTCACGCTTATACGAAAGCTCCGTAAAGTGTCGTATATTTTACAATAAAAAAATAATAACTATATACGTCTTCTAAAAAAATCAACGATAAAGCAAAAATATAAAATTAGGTTAATGAGTAAATTGAACAATGATTCAGGAACAAAGAATCCTTAACACCCAAGTTAAACAATTTTTGATTAAACATTAAATTGAAGAATATTTTAAAAATAAAATATTATACTTAAATAAAGATTTTAATTTAAAATTTTTCATCGCATTAATCAGTGCATAATTTACAGAAAAATCTCTTTTTATAATTTTTCCTTTTTTAATTACCTTACAAATTTTTGCAAGCGTATACAATATCTGGGATTTATTACTAAAATAAATCATAAAATTATAGATAATAAGGGAATGATGAATAAATTTAACATGAATATAACTTTGTTTAAAAATTAAATAGTGTATAAATTTAAAAACATAATACACTAATTAGAAAAATTATTGTAAAGTTAGGACTTTCATTTAAAAGATTTTTTTTTAAATCTATAATCAATTTAATTAAAATGATATATATGATACTTTAGTTGCAAAACTTTAGATATCATTATCAGATTATAAATTAAGTCTTCAATGCAACTTTCTTAAAACACTTTAGATTCATTAAGAGACAACTCATTGAAGAAAAGAAAACTCGGATGTGTGTGTAAGAGAAAAATATCCAGCTGAATGAAAAAGATGACTTTAGCGTTGCTGAAAAAGTTTTTTAAATAGCCTTGGAGAAAACACTGCTATTTATTTTATTTTATTTATTTATTACTTCTTTTTTTTCGAAAAAATTTCTTAACCATTCTAACTATGGTTTTAATTGCAACAGTCACTCTTGGGAAAATGTAAATGAGATTTTTAGAATTGCCATTTCTATTGCAGATATGAAGAAGGTAATAAAAAACTATTTTAATTCTTATTTGCATTTTAAAGAACTCTGATATATACGTTTGAATAAATAAAATGAAAAATATATTTCGTATAACAACTATGATTCGAACCCGGGTTTAAAGAACTTCAGGCGAGTGCCATACCATTCAGCCAACATGTTCCTCTATGTACTGTCATATTATATCTTCATACAAAAAAAAAAAAACATTTTCAAGGCTTTTGAAAATAGAATATTTCGCTAGAAACATTACATTTTGGAGAGTTTAGAATTTGAGAAAAATTAATATTTATGAAACATGAAATTTCCTTTGATTATTCATGTAAATGACTATTGAACTTTATTCATATATTTCAAGTTCGTTAGCAATACACATACATAAGCAATGCACATACATAATATATGAAAGTGCATTAAATTTGAAGTATGTATAAAAATGCATCAATTTGCACTACAAAAAAATTTCACATATTCGTTTGAATAAATAACATGAAAAATAAACAATCGTACCACAAGTTGGATTCGAACC
>JAPDSC010056446.1:2428-14604 GCA_026290005.1 Latrodectus geometricus | reverse complement strand
CTCATTTATTCATCGGTTAAAATAAATCGAATGAGGTTGGGAGAGTTAGAGATTTTTCTTCATTCGTGAAAATATTCAATATTGAAATTGAGTAACCTTTAATCTGTGTTACAATGCATTTCCGAACAGCATACTGGGAAAACCGAAAACAAGTAAATATGAAAGAAAAATAAACGCCTTTTCCAAAAATAAAAACATTGTTTTAGAAAAATTATATAACATAATGGAACGAAAGGAGAATCCAATGTTGTAATTCTTTTTTCTAGACTTCAAAATAAAGCGTATAAAAAAATTTCATAAAACCGAGAAAACATCCTGTCTCCGTTCTTGAAACGAGCGAAGTTCCGTTATGTTGTGCATCGCAACATTTGCTATTTTACAGGGAATGTACAAGTTGGTATTAATTACTTATTAAATTTATCACAAACACAGTAATTAAAATTCCTATTAACTAGAGACAAACATCTTGATGTAAATTTTATTCCATTCTCTGCAACCGTTTACAACTCAACCCAGGATAAAAAATATTCACCAAATATACGGAAAAAAATTATTCATTTAGATTGCTTTAAAACCTACAAAAATAGATCATTTTAAAACAAAATTTAATTATAAATTGGTTTCTATGTAAGAAATATAAAACTTAAAAAAAATCTATAAAAATATAAAGAACTTTTTGTAATGTTATATAAAAGTAATAATTCCTCTTATTCACTTAATTGATTCGAAATTATAAAGAAAATATCCCGAAATCATGTAAGTCATTTAAGGGTCACTTGGGTCAAGTGATAAAAAAATGGGCTTTTCTGAAAACAATGTGTTATTATTTTCTATCTGTTCATCCTTGAAGGACAGAGCTTGGATTAATTTGAGTTGGTAAAAGAGTTCAAAGAGCGTGTTTAAAAATATTTTGACTTTTAGAGCTTTTCACACTTGAACGCGACGCAGTATATTTAAGTATGCCCTCCTATGTAGAACGTAGTATACAGGACAATAAACGCTTATGCTAATATTTTTTACAATTAAGTGTCAATTTAATATTCATATTTATTGCATTCACACTGAAGTAAAGTGTTCAAGAAAAACTAGCTCTAAAACAAGAATATAGATAAGAATAAATAAGGAAATATGTAGAGCTATGAATGTTAATTATTGAAAATAAAAAAGTGTGAATAATTATTGTTAAATATAAAAACATGTGTTTGCTAAAATGTTTTCCAAATGTAAATTTTAACAGTTAAAATTTCTATGGATGTAATGTCAATGTATAGAGTCAAAGCACTGGTTCTAACATATTACATTTGCACAATCTAGAATCAGTTGAATAAACCATCAGCAAATTCTTGGAACAGCAGATAATAACATGAAAATATTTAACAACAAATATGTCTGATATCCTCAATTCGGTACTTAAAAGTATTCTGCATTTTTAATAATGTTATTAAAAATGGTAAAAATGCAGAGCGAACTGGAAAGAAGCATCCTTAAGAAATAAAAGAAATTTTCAGTTGTTGTAAATGGAGGCTCGGTGATACAACAAATGATTTGTAAAAATGAAACTCATTAGGTTTTTTGCCTTGTCTTACTACACAGGTATTCGGGGACTAAGGCATCTTTCTACTACAATTTATTTAGTATCAACCCCAGTCCAGTCAGTTCAACGCTTACATTTGCTGCGCCTGACAGAGAGTACAGCTCCTTGTCAAGTCTGAAGAGTTCATTTTTCTCTCTCTTTCAGACGACACTAGATGGCAGCACTACAAGCCAGTGGTGGATCTTCTATTTTCAAAACAGAGATCAAGTAGAAGTCTTTAGACCATGGTGTGCCACCCCAAGAGGTATTGAGTTTAGATGTACTATGGGGGGCTTTGCCTATATTGACATATTTAGTTGCCTGGTCAAAAATTAATGAACAAAGAGGTCTTTAGCTTGTCCCAGGATCGAACTCATTTCCTTTGGGTAGCAAGAACGTTACTGTCCCGAGTGAGCTACCATCTCTTTGATCATCTGTGAACCATCTTTTTTCCAAAGTTTTAATGTTAAATTTCCCTAATATGATTAAACGTAAGAGCGTTTAAAATATATGTTTATTAAAAAGGTAATAACAAATATGAAAAATAACAGATAACAACTGGAGATAATAACAGATACGTTATTACATTTAGTTGTTATCTACTATTATAAATGTAGTTTCTCTGAAATAAAATATTTTTTGTAATATGTCGAGGATGCTTTGACAACGTTTTCACTCTATTAGCAGATAGTTATTGTAACACTGTCTTCTAAAAGAAATTTTTATAGACTTAAATATTCAAGTATCCCAAGGGAGAAAACCCTGAAAATTCCAAGCATTCATTCCCATTGGCCGACATTCAGAAAGCATACGGACAACAAACCAATTCCTGTTATTTAGCAGTGGATAGTCCAGCCTCAGACCTTATATTCCGAAGAGCTTCTTGTTGAGCTATCAGATAAAAGGTAAATTATTTGGGCTTTGATTTAACAATTTGGGATTTCGAATTTCATTTCAAATTATATGTTTTTAGGAGATCGGAATCCTTTTTTAAAAAGTAATATACGGTTTAATAGTGAGCGAAAAATGGCCGTGCATGGCAATCTAACTAAATAACCAGTATGGTCGTATATTAATCCATGGCATGCTTAAATCTGAAATGCTTTTCCGTTTAGTAATCGACTATTTTTTTATTTCATTTAGATTTCCAAATTTACATGCAGTCTGTTGGGATTCATACTAATAAATGCCAACAATATCTCATTTAATTCCTCGCTATGATTTTTCAACATCAACAATACATTTTTAAAAATATAACTGTCACTGTTAAAAGGATTAAAAAAGACCTTTATTGAAATTTAGCTTAATAAATATCCTATATTTGTATACATAAATATATGAACAAGCTTTAAAAAAATTAACTGCTATTTAAATAAAATAAATTATAAATAATGTATTATGAATACTTTTGATATCATAAAACTTTATATGCTGTTATACCATGAAAGAGAAATTACTAATCAATAATTCAAATTTCACTAAAAGTAAATCATAAGCATTAGCCATGAATCCCCATGGTCTTAATAATCATTTAAGACTTTCATTTTAACATTCGCACTCGTTAAAAAGAGCTTTTGTTCTATTTTTATAAATATGTTTTCTATTTTCTCAGTATAAAATATTTTACATTTCAGACACCCTGCTATTACAATTATGTTCTTTGTGATTTGCTTTGATAAAATTACACAAATTTGATAAAGATGCAAGCCAATTTGAGCAATTCCCAAGTAGTTAATTTACAGATGCTTGGGAAATTATTATTAAATTTAAAAACATTAAATTAACAAATATTGACTCTTGATATATTTGATATCCGGAGAAGAGATGATTTAATTTTAGACATGACTATATCTTTTTAAATAATTTTATTATGTTTAATAACCATATTTTATCCAACTTTTATAAGTTTGCCCCCAGGTTTAGCCTTTATGTTACGCCGTGCTTTATTTTATCACTTAACGCATATTTTATTATGCACTTTTCCCTTAATAATTGCACGTGAAATATAATTATATTAATAAAATCAAATGTTTCATTTGATATTATTTAAGATAAATGCAGTTATAGCCAACTAATAAATATTTAAATAAGATAGAATAGTTCTTCAGCTTTTAATAGATTATAATGTGAATTTATTTAACTAATATAAAATGATCTTCTTTTCAATATGAAAATAAAATTAATATTAGAATTTTGCGAAAAATAAATCAAAGACATGGAAATGACAGATTTGCCAAAATTTTTGAAAACTGAAATGCGAATGGTTTGAAAATATACGTTAGCATCATTATGAACATAGATATGTTCAAATAGTAAGTGAACACAATAATAAGGAAAAATAAGATGTAATTTAATATTTTCATTGAAAAGGAATGTAAATCTTCCTGTGTTTCTCTTCGGAAAGCTTTATTATTTTTATAATGTTTGAAATAAAAGTATGAGATAAAAATAAGCAGAATCAGAAAATTATATAATATAACTGAAGGGTGAAAATGTGCTTTGGGCCCCCAGCTTGGCGCGCTTTCAAAACGCTTCAAAACCGATGTTTCAAAGTGAAACTAATTAGCGACCAATGAAAAGGCTAAAACAAAATATTAATTAATGAGCATGCACGAAAAACCACTTCAAATTCTCTCCTCTGTAGGTCGACATAAAGAGTGCATTAAAGTTTAAAAAAATCCTGGTTACCATACTAGGCGCGTTTATCGCCCAGTTGGCGATGAAGAGGACCCAAACCACTATTTAACTAACTGAAGTCCTGCTTTATTACTTGATTGTAGTATTTAAAATTTGAAAAGTAATGATTGGCATTTCCTCTTTTATCTTTAATAAGAAAAAAAAACAATGATCAAAATGAATAAAAATCATGTTGACGAATGATAGACGATAAACATCTAACCATTACTTCCCGTAGTTAAAGTACCAAACCTATCGTACTCAAGTGATAAATTCTGCTCACTGAACTGAAATGACCTGAACTAGATCAACCGGACTTTGTATTGCACTTTTTATCATACTTATTTGGGTGGGTACCAGGGAGTTTTCAGTATTATAATTCCTGTGACACGAGAATATGTCTCGTTGTCTATGAATATTTAAACTGAATAGTGCATATAGAAAAAAGCCTTATGAAAGATTTAACCATTTAAGATGAACATTGAATACATTCAGAACAATGCACGTTTTGTTTCTATATTTAGGAATTTAATATAATTATTAAACAACAAAAATTGAAATATTTTCAAAATATTAACCCGATTAAACTTACCTCATTTCTTCCTTCTAGTTTAATTCAGTATTATCTTTACGCAAAGGATTCTGTTATTTCGAGCTTAGTTCCATTTGTCTAAACTAAGACAGTAAACTGCAGATATTCCATTTCCTGGAAGGTGAAACTAGGCTCACAACATCTAATTTGCAATCCATCTGTCCCATCTCGGAGTCGGCAGGTTGACACAAATTATACGTTGAACTCCTGCTAAAAGCACCAGATTGTATCTTTCTTTGGCTTGACATCAAATTCTTGAAGTAAATATCTAGAGCACTCCACTCTCTAGTCATTCATCACACTTAATGACCACTTATAAGTTTGTCTCGTGTTGTATATATAAGTGTCGAAAAAAATAGTGGGGAAAAAACACGTCTCCACATTTTTTAAAAAAAGTTGACCAATAGCTCTGCTGCGAAAGAAATGACATTGACTTACTATTCAAAAATGAGAAATTTATTGAAAAGTGGTGAAGAAGTTGGAGATGTTGAAATTAAACGTCTATAAATTCACAAATTCTAAGCAAATGCGAACGTAATGGATCGTCAATCATATCTGACACCTATCGAAGTCCAGTTTTTATCAACATCAATTTTTTCGAAGATATTAAATTTTTTCAAAATACTCTCTAGATTTGAAGGACCACATCTTATCGTACGATTCACAATAAATGCTCTAAATTATTAACTGAAAGAGGTTAGAGGAATAGATATTGATTTATAACTTTTACTTAACTGCAACCTTAACCTTATTAGTTAGCATTTAAAAATTTTTACACTCTTTACTAAATAAATTTTTTACTCATCATACCCTTATAAATTTTTACGTTGTTTTCATTTAATTATCTATAATTTATATTTACGTATTTATGTCTGATTTATTATTTTATATTTTTAATGTGCAAATGTGCATGAAATAGATCGTCAATCATACTTCGCAATTACTAAAAGCTGTGGCTGTCCAGTTTTTATCAGCATCAACTTTTTAGACGATATTAAAATTTTTCATAAAGCTAACGAGATTTATGAGGTATATTTTCTAATTTATGATTCATAATAAATATCCTAAATTAATAACTCAAAGGTCAGAGGAATATATATATTGATTAATAATTGATTGATATAACCGTGCATTTGGGATGAATTCAGCCATGAAAAATGAACCTCATAAATAGTTAAAATATTTGATAATATATTTATAAAAATAAGGTGAAATATCGACTGTAGTAAAAATTAAATTTATTTTGCAAGATATTTGAAATATTAAATAATTTTTAGAGATTTATTTTTATTTTCTTTTATTAATTTTTTTTAAATGAGATTAAAAAAAAAAACATTTAAATCGTCCTTACCGATGTATACTTACCATAAAGTGGATGTTATAATTTATATATTGCTTCCATAAACAATCAAACATTAATATTAGTTTTACATACTACATGAAATAAATTTATCTTTACTTCATGATTAATTATTTTTAATAGTGGTATCGAGAGAGAAAAATCTCCAATAATATATAAAATAACCAATCGCACTAAGAAATTGACCAACATTTTCTTTCCAACTGCTCACTGAAGAGCTCATACCACTGACACATTGACTTGTTTTTGATGGGTAGACAAAATTGTACATTCAGCATTATTGGTGAAAACGATTATTTGCTTAACTCAAACACCTATTATAAGTAAAATAAAGTGAAGTACACATGAGCTTAACTACAACGAAAGAAACAATCACTTTATGGCTAGTAAAAAAATTATTATTATTAATTATTTTACATTTAATTAAAGAATAAAGGAATCAAGAAGCATTTTAAATTTATATTCAAGCCAATTTAAAATTCTATTTTTCCCATAAATAATATATTTAAATTTTATTCATAGTTTTTGAAATAAATAAATGCCTTAGTATTTTAAAACACAGCCTTCGCTGTCTACTAACAATTTTATCATTTTATTAAAAAATCATTATTTAAAATTTGTATTTTTACAGTAATTATCTAAAAATCAAATTTAAATATTTCATGTTTCAGTAATATTGTCACATTCTTTATATATGTATATAAAGTGTTTTGCTCCAGCATAATTTTCTGGATTTTGCCCTGGATTGAGCTTTGCCAGTTACATGAAAATTACCGGGGAGGAGTCTTCACAATTTGTCACAATTGTATGCTTGTGGAGACGCGAAAATTATTGAATTAGAATTAGTATACTTTTGAATTTTACAGAAGGAAAAATTGTTATATGTATATAAAAATTATAATTTTATAACATTATCAAATATTTTTCTCTCCAGTGTATTTTTATTAAAAAGACTGAGCAACTTGTAAAAATTATTATTAAAAAACTGTTTAAATATGGAAAAGTTTCAATATTATATTTAAACATTTGATAATACAACTTTCAGAATAACGCATTTGAATGTATGCATATCTGCTTTCCTTTTTATATTTTGCAATCATTTATAAAGAAAAGTTTCTATAACCAAAACAAAACATGACAATAATTTTAAGATGTTAAAAAAACTATTTTGCTTCATAAAAGTCTTAATCTGTTTTTGTGAAATCCAAACTGCTGTTCTTTACTTTTATTCACTTAATTATTCATGCAAATTTTCATGATTCAACCCCATGTTGTACATCACTAAGATCAGAAATTCCCTTAAGTACAAAGTTATTAAAGTTTAGATTCATAAGCATTTCAATGCATTTCTCATCGGTGATGTTCTGGGAAAAGCGTAACCACGTTTTTTGCAGAAAATAAAAAATAACATTTTTCAAAATATCTAAGAATAGTAAACACCATTTCGTTGAAAGCACACTTATTCTGTGGCTGTATAGAAAGAATTGGGGATCAAATGCCCGACATATTTTCCTACTCCCAGCGGTTACACATGAATGAAAATTATAGAAAGTGTCAAAAAAGTTCATGCTTTCGTTTTCAAAATGCTCTAAGTTCCTAAACGTTATTACATTCATCTTAATTGGTTTCAGTGCAACCTTACTGTGAGTAGAACTCAGTGTTGATTACGATTTTAATTCATTAAAATCACTGTAATCAAAATTTCCCTATGAAATATAGCCTATATCTTAAGTTAATCAGAGACCAATATCTTATTATAAGTTTCATTCCTTTCTATAAAATCGTTTTTTAATCAAACGCCAACAAACACTCGGAAAATAAACGCTATAAAATTTTTTATAAAGATCTTAGTTCCACCGTTCTTGCTGTTTATATTACATACTTATTGTAATCTGTACGAACTTTTTTTTATTAAATATTGTCAACAATATATGTGAATTTAGTAAAAGAAGGAAAAATTCCGGTCGTGTAGCACAGAGTTTGAATTAAAAACAAAAAATAAATTATTAAAACTAAAAATTTCTCGAAAATTTGAACAAGCTGAGTACAATCTTATTTATATAGATAATGAATGACACTTTCAAGAATTTAAATTAATATACAAAGTATATGTGTATAAAAAATACTTTATACACATTTTTTAAATCCTATTTTTAATGTTTTTTTATGATTGTTTTGTGTTTATAGTAATTTCTACATCTTTAATCTACAAAATTTCATTAAGAAATGAGAAACTTATATCACTTAGTTCAAGATTTGTATACAAGGCATGCTCAAAATTTTTTCTTTATCATTACTGTGCTGAGTGACCTATAAGAATTCTTTTAATGTCTGTAAGGAAGTATTTGGCGTTAATACCAGGAATTTTATAAGCTTTGAACTTTTATTTAAAGTTCTTTTTTATTTTTGAGAGTTTACTTGAAGAAAGTCAGATAAAAGTCAAAGCCATTTTGAAACTACTACAAATTACACCATTTACTTGTACTTTATTTTATATATATTGGAGGTTTTCAATTATCATTAAAGAAGTTTAATTATTTTCTATCTTTATTTTACCATACATTGTTTAAATGAGACATTTATTTTGAAAGTGGCCTAACTTCATTTATCTTCAAATCGAGATATTTAAGGGTTTTCGTTTTAATGAATTTAAAGATATATATATGTATTGGATACTAATGAGTCATACTGTTTAAATGTATCTAAGGGTGTTATTTTAATTTTTTTTATTTTTTGATAAATAACATGAAGTTGTGCGTGTAACCACGGTAACAGAAAAAACTGAAAAATGGAGTTAAGCCACTTTCAAAATAAACGGCTCAAATCTTGATATAAGTTAAATGTTTCATAATTACATTAAAACAAATTAATAAATAATTTATTTCATTTTCATTAAAATGTATACTAATAATTACAAATGTCAGTTTAAGCTATAGCTTTTATGTGAAATTTTGATTACATAACTTATTTATTGAGATCAATTTATTTGCATTGAATTCTATATACGAATTGCTAATGGAAAGATTTATTCTATTATAAGAAAAATAAAAAATACATCAGGAAGAAAATGAAATGAAGTTTCAACATTCTAAATAATTCTCAAATCACAATTTCTAGGCATTTAGACTGGTAACTTTTTACTTTGTATGTTTGATATCTTCCTATAGAAATAGGATGTTTATAGAATACACTTCTATCTGTCAATCTGTTTTATCCTAATTGGCCATTTTATTCAAAGATGTGGTCAGAATATCAGAGGAAGAAAATGCCCACTTATATCTAAAACACTCCAACAAAAAGACAATTGTCCAAACTAATTATATATTGCATATTCAGCAAAAATTCTGATTCCTACTTCCTTAAAATGTTTCAGATGTACATTCAAAATGCACTTAATTTTGTGTGAATTTTAATTAATATGAATTTAATTAAATTCTTCTAATATTCAGAAATGTCTTTCATGGTAAATAAATCTATTTAAGCCAGTTATTTCGGTAATTGTTAAGGTTTTGGAATATTATGACAGAGTCTTCCGAGTCCGTTGTGTCTATCTCATAATAAGAAAAATCTGGACATTAATTTGCTTGATCTCTACAAATTTCAAGTCTTTTTTCCTACAGGAAAGCCACTAGTTATGTTATTTTGTGTTTCCTGTCAGAAATTTTGTGAGCAGAATTTAAGAAATTGAAAGTCTGATTAATGGACGACTTTTAAAAACATTATGTGAGGACAGCTTGTTACATTGTGAATTAAAGCGCCTTTTTTTTGGCCACAGTTACAAACTGATGACTAGATTTTGGCAATTGTGTAGAAATAACTACTATGCACACAAGAATAAAATACGATTATTTGGTTGGTAATAATACGCAATCACTTTTTTCACACCAAAAGGACTAATTCAACAATAATCTCTGATTTAAAATAAATTCAGAACAACCACATTAAATTTCCAATGTACTCTCTTTTGTACTAAAGCCCAGAAGACTAACCAATCATCTATCATCCCTTGAAGTAAGATATAAATATTAATAGAGATAAGAAAATATTAAATGTAGTTCCAAATTATCTATATAAATAAATCAATAATCAATTATCCTTAAGGATTGTACTACACGTATTTTAACACAAGGTAAATCTGAATTAAATCTGTGTTTAGAAAAAACTTATCACTAATTTAAGACAATGTCAAACTAACGTTATGTATTTTTGGAACAGAAAAACAAAACATTTGCGTTTCATTATCAGAATTGGGTTTGTGGAACAGTTAATTTACTGTTTACTATCTAAATGTGCTTAAGAATGTTAATGCGTAAATACTAAAAAAAATTCTCTTCTTTGACAAGCATTACGAAATCTTTAAGACGTTAAGACACAAAACAAAGAACAAATTTGCCAAACAACGTGAAACAATTATAATGCAGGTAAACACATATGATGTAAGAAAAATGCCAGCTAAAATATATATGTAAATAAATAAACACGATGTAATTAGGAGTTGGTCTTCATCCAAAAGTCATTACCATAATGTGTTTTCTCGGACTGAAATACACCCACATGTCTGTGAATCTTTGACTTATTTGAAAACCATTAAAACAAGAGAAATATTTAATGAAAGAGGCAAATCCGCTACTGATATTTTTAATTCCTTTGAATTTTTAAAAAGAAGAGACATAATGTTTAATTAAGAAATAATTGTTGACGTAATAACAGAAAACTTTTGTTTGCCTTGTTCGATTAAATAATTTTGTGTTAAAAAATTGTTTATTCAGCACAAATGTCAAAAGTAATATCACAAATTAAAATTTATTAAATAAAATATTTCAGTTTGAATACTATAAACATAAAATGCCAAACACACTTTAAATTAAATCTTTACGTTCATATTTCGAGTAATTCTTAAGAATTTACTCGAAATGCAAAACTTTTACGTAAAAATCATGTATTTCCTTTCTTATCAGTAACTTAATTTATTACAACTGAATACGGGGGTCTTACAAATTTGACTTCCATGAAGGACTTAATTTTTTTCTCAAAAATGCAGAGAATTAATTAACTTTTCACTCTAAATATAATTAAATAAAACTTTCATATATATCTGAAACGTACATTATGTAACGTTAGTATATTTAACTACAATTTTTAAAGTCTTTTTTTTAAACAAAATATTATGAAACATTCGCTCTTAATGCATTATTTAATTAACTAAACAAGTATTGTTTCATTTTTAAGACTTCGAAAGATAAATTTTGAAAAGGATTAAAATGTGTTTTAATTCTTTTCTTTTTTTAATTCAGCGTTATCTACAAATATCGCACATACTAAGCACAATTTTTTAACTTGCTAACTAGAATCAATTTAACTAGAACTGATTTTGAATTTCTAAATCTAATAAAAAATATAAAAAAGCAGTGATCAGTTTCAGTAGTAAAATAAAAAATAGAAAAAGTCAGAATTTTCATACAGATTGTGTATTTAAAGAAGAAAGTGATAAAACATACATTTATACAAACGAGTGAAAATCCTAAGGGTTTAGCTCTATTTTTCCCAAACAGTTTATTTTCATGGAAGTTAAATTGAAAGGCTAGCCATGAATCAAGGTTGGCATTCCCTGTTTTTAGAAAGGAAGAAAAATTTGATTCCAATCTTCGTTCAATAATAGGAGATGCTGTTGCATTTCTTTTTTAAGCATATACATCTCCAGAGTTAGTTGGTGAGAGATCTTCAATTCTTCTGCTTTGCGAAACTATAATATCATTCATTGTTCTTTAAAGTCCCTTCCAGCTGTTTGTTTGCATTTGCTTATCCCTCTACAATCTGATTTTTGTTCGTGGGATAAATTCCATCAGGTGATTTATCTGACGAGCAAAAATATGATCATTGCTCGTGGGATAAATTCCACCAAGGGATTTGTCTCACGAACAAAAATAAAATCATTGGTCGAGGGTTAAATTTCACTAGGTGATTTACCTCACGAG
>JAPDSC010056441.1:0-14067 GCA_026290005.1 Latrodectus geometricus | reverse complement strand
ATTTTAATTTGTAGAACTTAAATAGACTGAATTTTTATTCAATTTTGGAATTTATTCAATTTCAATAAAGAAAAACGTATTTCAATATATTCAACAATAAACTACAAATATGTAACCTATAATTTTGCAGTTATATTAATTATTGGTAGTTAATAAATGTTGTAATGAATACAATTAATGAAATTTTAATTAAATATTAATTTAAAAATTAATAATTTATTAATATTAATAATTATTAGATAATGTAATTTATTTTTTTCTTAATATATAAGAAGACAGAATAATTCCCTTGCTTACTTTCTATAAATCTCAATAATATTAATTAAATATTAGTTTCACAAAGCACCTGTACTCATATTGTCCCATATTGAAGTTACAATTTCAGATGAAGCTCTATATGAATATTATGACACTCAAAATTTATTTGATTAAATCTGCAAAAATATTTATAACTAAAAAAAATGTATGATTTTAATATTTAATAAATGATACATTTTAAAACAGATGAAACAGATATTTTATTTTTAATTTCTTTAAGAATTAATATAATATTTTTAAAAATATTTATTTTCATTAGATAAATTATACTGATTCTCCACTTCATCTTATAAAATGTTTGAATAAAATTAATTTAAAGCAGACGAAAATTACGAAAACATATCATAAATTTCTTAGAGGCCGCGGTAGTCTAGTTGTTTAGGTAGGCAGTTTTGCAATCGCGCGGCTAAGGCTTCGATTCCCGGCTGACTGAATACCGTAGTTTACCCTAATGAAGACTAGGTAAGTAAAATATGTTAGCAATGCCCTCCATGTTCTCATTTCAAATTAATACCTCTTGGGGTGTTAGGAGTAAGGCCTCGGGTCTTTTCTGACTTCAATCTTTAAATTGGAAAAAATAGATGATGCTGCCATCTATGAGAAAAAGTGTTTTTCTACTCTCGTGGGATGGGGTACTCTGTTCGAAAACGAAAGATACTCTTTCTGACTTTATTTCCACAGTTCCGGTTTGGTGTGCTTCATTTCATCAAGTGTCATAAGTAACAAAAGTAATTTCTTTATATCCAAGATAAAAATAAAGCACTATTTTGCATAATATGTGACTAGATTGATCTGAATAGCGAAAACTTAGATTATTTATAAGAGATTATCTCTTAAAATGTTAAATCTTAAGCACTTTATATAATTATGTAAAAATAGGGTGGGATAAAAATATTTCATTATCGTTTAGTTAAAACTACAACCATAATTATGATATATTTCATTTTATGCTCATCTGAAAATTACTCTCAATATATATCTTTTAGAAAGTTATGAATCTTATTTATTGAATTCTTGGAAACAATAAAAGTATAAAACAAAAGAATATTTAAATATTTATAACCACAGAAGGATAACTTCAATAAATCAAATCATGCTAATTATACATTGTATTAATAAATATATATCAACTAAAAAAATCAGCTGCTTTGTAATTTTTTAAGATATGTTTCTAAAACTATTTATGTAAAATAAAATATACCGCTTTATAAAATAATACCAAAATATAAAGGCTACTTAAGATGGCAATTTTATATAAAAGTTAAAAATATAAGTGTAAAGAGTGGTTACTTAATATGAGAATATAAATCATTAATTAAATTCATTCTTTAATATTCATTACTTGAATGAAAAAAAATATCTTATATTAAAAAACTCCTTATATTTTTAGTTTTGAATAATGTAAAGTTATTTGATTATATTAAAAAAACTACACAGAAATGATGCAATAATACAGCATATATAACTTAGTTGCATATGTTAATATCTTAAGTAAAGAATCAAACAAGAGGATATTCTTAGAAGAACTAAAGTGTCTAAAATAACTTCCAGAACGAAAATAAATTAAATTGATGGTTTGATGAAGCACCAATTTTGTACTCATATAGAAAACTCTGAGCCTATAAATTTTCTATTTTCATCAGTAAATGTAACCTTAGATTTTCCATCAAATACAAAAAAAAATTCTTTGAAGGTGTTTTAATCAGTTATATTACATTTCTTCCTAAGAAGTACTTTAATTCGGCATGTAAAATTATTACTAAAATTTGTTTTTCGTAAAATTAAAGTCAGGATAGTATACAGTTCTTAAATATTACGATTGTGAAATATTTTCCTTTCAGTAAGCAATATATTCTACAAAAGCAATATATTCTGTACATAAATTTTAATATCCACTCTTAACATTTAGGTTCACAAATGTTAAAAAGTTATAACTAATCGTAGTAAAATATGGGCACATACATATTTTCTTTTTCTACTATTCATTGAAAAGATTTTATATTTATTAAAAATAACAACTGAATAATATTAATTATTTTTTGATTAATCAGGTAGATAATTAAATATAAATAAAACATTAATGGAATAACTTTTATGAATCAATTTATTTTTTAAATAAAAATGGAAACTAAAATTTTGAAATTTTTAAAATAAACTAAAGAGTTAGAATATTTTTATGTGCATTAAAAATTTAAAAAAATAATTTTTCTTTAAAAAGTTATTGATTAAAGTTCAATAAATTTATCTAAGATACATTTCTGCAAAACAATTTCAATTAATCATGTGATTTTTATATGCATTGAGTGACAGATATCTATTTAAAATCAAACTACTTTTAAAACTAATTATGCTTAAAATAACAAATGAACTCCAATTACATGTAATTACACGTATATGAATGGATAATTAACATTTTTTTGTATTGATTCTCATAGATTACTAGTTGGAAATATAATAGAAACCAATCTTGAACAGTCCAATGAAAAATTTATGTGCCTCGTTATGTGTAGTTTTTACTATTATTATAGATTAAATACTATATATATGTAAAAAAAATTGATCAATTACATCAATTTCATAATAAATCCCAAAGAGTTTATGCATATTAATTTACACACTAAATCTTATAAATTAGAGAAATTAGTAAATTTTGTTTTCAGAAATTATATTTTCAATGAATGTTTGAATAAATATAATTATCATCTTTATTAAATGATTTTTTTCTCTTTTCTAATAATAGTTTAGGTAATTGTTAGAGCTTGAAGTTTGGATTTAAAAGAACTTTATATTTATGAAGACGAATTAAATTTTAGTACTTATGATCTGCTCATTTATTTTGTGGGTCGTGGTGGTCTGGTTGGTTAGGACATCCTTCTCATTACTGAAAGGTAGTCAGTTCGATTCTCGGCTTATCCGAAGATCCATTGCGCTCACTAAAGACGACTGGCACTTAAAATGTGTTATTTGTCTTTAACAATATGCATTTGTACTTTTTAACCTAATTTTTATACTTTTTTTATTGAAATTCTATTTTTTTGATTTGAAAATAAAATTGCAGAGCATTAATAGATTAAAAATATTAAAATTTTCTATTTTTTACATTTCTTTTGAGTAAAGAGTATAATATGTCTGAAGATAAATTTTTTATTTTGAAATATACTTGTTTGCTTTCCTTCTTTTGATTATTGTTTACTAATTTTGGAATGAACAGAGGACAGAATAAATTAACAATAATTTGATAATATATTTTTATAATGAGAGATAAATTAAAACCATAATGCGGTGTGAAATCATTATGACTCAAATGGACAAAAATAATTTATTTACATAATTTCATATTCCATTAAATATTAATAAATGATTGATGTTTACAAGCAAACAAGTTATTTCAGTTATCAATCTTGCTTTTCAAAATTAAATCATTAATCCTACATTTTTACTATAGTATTGTAGACTATAGTTGTATAACTCTTATGTTTATTTATAAATACAAAATAAAATGTTTCAAATAAAAATTTCTTATCAATAAGCAAAATTTATAATTTTTATTTCCAAACTGCACTGAATGAAATATTTTCAAATATATAATTGTTTATTGAATCAAAAAGTACATAAATTGTTTCTACCTTTCAAATAGTAATTAAATCCTTTCATTAACAGTTTTATTGCAATAATATTGCTGAAATTATTTTATACTTTTTTCAGAAGATTCCTTTGTTCAATGATTCAGGACTATAAATTTTGCATTATTATCTTACGTTATATTACAAATAGTTTTATAAAGTTTTCCTAATTATTTCAGAGAATATGTTTATTTTTTAAAGTGCTAAAAGTCTCATTGAACAATGTAGATAACTGAATGAATAAATATAAATCATATTTCTTATTCTGAAAAGTTATTTAAAAAGATAAGATATTTATCAGTTATTAATTAGATATTTTTTCTTTTCTACATAATGAAAAATGGTTTATTTTTTAAAATTTACACATGAAACAATATGGTGTTTCTAACTTCCTCCTCAAAATGTTTGTGAGATTTGTATTATATTATATTATAAAAAGTATTTACTCAGTTGTGTTATTTAAATGTACATAAAATGTGTAAAAGGTATTTTAACTTTTTAACAATATAAAAAATAAAGTTTCTATTTAACACATTTCACATAACCAGGTTATTATTTTATAGAAGAAATTGTCAGTGAATTAAAAATATCTTTGCTAAAACTATTATTCATTTATAAATAACTCTTGATTATATTCTGAGAAAGTTTCTCAATATTTAATCTGGAATGATCAAGTAACTGATGGAAAGAAAGGACTTTTCTGACATTTATTAAATTTTGTAAATATTGCATCTGTAAATGTAGTATAATTAAAAAAAATATATCATAACTAGTTTTCAATGACCAAAATTATTCCAATTTAATTTAGTTTTTAAAATATTGCATTCATTATAAAAAGAGGTATATATCAAATATAGAAAAAAAATAATATTTTCAATTTTTCACAATTCATCTGGGACTACATTTTATGATAAGCATATATATGCATTCGTGAAAAAGAATAAGAATATTATATTTGTTAAATAAAGATTTAATGATTTCAAATTTATAACGATAGTATTTTGAATAAAATTTTTATTCATATATATTTTTTCTATTTCTAAGCAAAATTATTCAGAATAATTTATAACACATTCTGTTCAAATTATGTAAGAGTAAAGTAAATATTCAATATTATGATTTAAAAATGAAAACGTAATAAAAAGTTAAATTTGTGAATTATAAATATTAAATGTAACAATTTAAATGCAGAGTTTTGAGATTTTATCTATAATATAACTATTATTGATTTACAATTGTTTTACGTTACAATGGAAACAATCACATTTTTTTCAAAGGATATCCGCTTATTGAAGTTGAGTATTTATCTTAAATAAATGATTTGAAAATTCTAAAATAAAATATAAATAATTTATATAATTTATGATATAAATAGGTTTATGCATTGATATAAGTATTTAATATTGAAAATTGTATTTGCATAATTGTAGTCAATTTGATATGTATATATAAATAGAAATACAAATGTTATGAATAAAAATAATATAAAAATTCACAATATTTACATATAGCGTTCATTATATGTGATTTTTTAAGGAACTTAATTGTCATATAAATAGTTTTGAATACTTACTAATTAAAAAATTATAGGCAGTATAGAAATATTAAATGAATTTGTTTAAGATCAACTTCTTATTTTAACTAATTTAAGAGTTTAATTATTAGAAAATATATTAGACCGAAAAAAGAGCCTCTATTTATATTTTCATTATTAAAAATTAACTGTAACAGAATGAGAATGCTTACATTAATTGAGTCTACTAATCACTTTCAGATCATCATTATTAAGAAAAAGTGGGGCATAGTTTAGAAATGCCTTTCATTTATGGTGTGGGAGTCATATTTAATGTTTCCATTTTGTGTTATAATTTATATTTCATTTTTAAAAACACTGTAAAATATTACCTTCGTCATAACTGAGGACTGCAGAACAAACTTGCAAAATGAAATTGATTTTTATGTTAGATGCGAATTTTTTATGCTAAGAGCAAAATTCATTCGAACTTTAGATAGTAATTAATGATATCCTTACTAATTGCGTAGCGTTTTTACGAATTTTAATGAACTAGGAAAATTTCTTCTGCATGTTAATGAAGGGAGCGAAAATTACAGTAACTGTTAGTGAATTCTACACTGATGGTCAATGTTATATTTTTAAATTTCACATGGAATAAATTTTGATACTAGTGAAAAATCTCCAGAGAATATTCACCAAACTGATACAGAGCTTTGCAAAATAGAAAAAATATTTATCTATTTTGGAAGTTTTTTTGCTTTTTTATTAGAGCTATTTACTGTTTTATTATGAAAATTTTTATACACTTTTGTGGTAACTTTGTATCATTTCATTTAATGTTAGAATAATAATTTATATTAAGTGATGTTAATTTAGGTTTTCAATACTATGTATTTAATAAAAGCTTTTGTGCAAAAAAAAATGTGAAGCATAATGTAGAAATATATTAATTAGTCTAATATCTAAGTAAATTGCTTGTTTTTATTTTCTAATAATAATTATGAATAATAGAAAAATATAAAATCAAAAGGATATATCAGAAACAATGGAAATATAAATAACAAATTGTTTTTTGATGTATTTATAAGATTAGATGAATAATACATATTCTCTATTTTAGACAAATGTTTTTTTCATATAATTGGATTTTTGCCTCCCCAACTAATGTACATTATCTTGTATTTAAAATTTCTATGAAAGTTTTAAATATTGAAATATAAATATTTAATTCAAATTTAAAATGAAGCTAGAATTTATTTAAATTATTATATGCAATAAGATGATTTAAAAATTTTGTTTGAAATAAATTAATCTTATTAAATAAGTAAAAGGGCATAAAAAATTCAGGATAAAAATTAAAAGCATGAGACTAAGAAGAATATGAGTTTGCTTTATTTAAGAAAAAAAAATATTGGTTTATAAAATTAAACATATATCATTAAAATAAATTATTATTTCCATTTAATTAGCTTCAAAAAGCCTTAGTAATGTCTTTAATATCCAACTCATATAAGGAATCCTGATGAAAACATTAATTTATTTATGCAATTCCAGGTAGCATGGAATGTATATTATTAGAAACCTTAATAAAAAGGTAATTATTAATTATGAAAATAAAGCAAATAAATGATAGTAAATCTAATTTTACAAAATTGGTTGAATGAATAATTATTGCTTGATTATTTAAATTTCGTGATTGCAATTTAATTTTAATGTTTATAAATCTGCAGGGATTCTTTTATTCCTTTCTCATCGAATTATTTCTGAAATATTATAGCTCTTTATACCTTTCTACTTAATAGATAAACTAAGAAGTCGGATAATTACTTTTATGAAATAAATTATGAAAGTCAATGTGATTTTAATCATAATTACTTAAATATCTAATGTCTGAAATAAAAACGAGAAAATATTTCTTTCAATATATTAAAATGAAAATGAGAAATATTTAGAGATTTCTTTTTTCCATAGTTAATATTCATGTAAATTGAATTGAATATATTTGTCAAAATTTTAGGTTTACGTTCAAAATCAGTATTACGTTAACTTAAAAATTTCTATTTTAAAATCATAAATTTAAAATATAACTTGAAAACATCTGTTGAATTTACGTAACTTGAATCTTTTTAATCAAATATTTTTTTTTTTAAAATTAACTATATATAAAGTTTGTCAATGAGTCTCTTTATATTTTTTTGATTTTTATTTTTATATTCAAAAATTATTGAAGGTTTTGGATAGCAAAACATGTTAATAGATAAAAGAGAAAGAAAAATTTATACTTCTGTGAACCATGAATTAATTTGTTACCATTTTGTGAACATTACAAGCTTAAAAAAGCTTACAAGAAAATTCAGAAAAATGCTGTTTATGTTTCATAAATTAAATAAGAGCTAAAGCCACGATAAGGCAAATTTATTTCAATTGTAGTTAGCTTTGTCCAATTACATTCTTTATTCGATTCCCAGAAAAGATATTAAAGTTGCTATTCGCTAACGTCATTTCACATTTTTTCTTTGCGTGAAAGAGATCTTTTTCGGAATAAAAGTTTTTTTTTAAGTGGAATCTGTTATATTTTTAATAATTCTGTGCATATTATATTTTATTTAACCCCATATTATCAAGTATACATTTTGGACTATAAACCGAAAAAAAATTGCAGCGGATCATACTACGCTACGGATTATACAGTACATTTTATTCATTTACTTGAAAAAAAAAGTATTGCATGGATTATACTCCACTTCTCATTATATGCAGAACAATATGGTAGTTATATATGAAAGAATTATTGAAAATATTCTGCTTAAGAGAAAGTTATTTTACTTTGAGAAAGCAAATTTAAAGTTGCTGTCTCCTGTTATAGAATATTTGTGATATTACACAATATTTATTTCTTTTTAAATTGAATCTTTTGTTAAAAATTTATTATAGTTACATACTAAATTTTATAACTTCAATTTGACACAACTCGGTTTCGTGTTATACAAAAAGTAAGTACATTCTTATTTTATTTTAAAAGTTTAAACGCAGCTCAGTTGTTACTTCTCTTGAATTCTGATCTTAAATTCTGTATTTTCTTTGGATATAAATATATATGATACTAATGGTTCAAAATCCATTTTAAACACTTTTTAAAATAAGCTGATATCCAAAATATGATATTGAGAGACTAACGCAGGAAAACTAATTATACTATAATATACTGTTTATAAATAAACAGAAATATATCTGAACATTGAGCATATATATATTAAACAAATATGATTTTATATGCCTACAAATACAAAAATATACTGGATCATGTTTTTCTATTAACGCTCAGTAAGATTGCACATAATGAATATGTGAATTTTGATATGAATGGCAGGATTTTTTTATGAATGGAATATGAGATTTACCCTGACCTAAAAATTTGTATGTGTTTTAATTTTTTATTAAATTTATTTAAAATGTACATTTAAAGATTCTTCTATTAGATATGAGTGTGATTGAATTCAGAGTTATGTGTTTGTAAATTAAATTACTAGAAATATTAATTTCTTGTTATCTTTATTCAGTGATTATAAGTACTCTTAAATTTGTATAGCATAATAGCAAAATAGAATTTTAATGTGATTTTTTGAGAGTCAATATGAATACGTACGCAACATTTTGAATTATTTAGAGTTAATGGATGTCGATTTTTAAAATTCCATCCGTTAATTTAAAAAATCGCAAATTCTATTCTTATTAAAGAATCTTTGTTGTGTTTGAAACAGATTTTTTCTGTATCTTTATTAGAGCTGGACTGATAGATTTTGGCTTTTCTTGGTGTTTAATATAGCTTTTTTTTAATTTTTTAAAAATTAAACATGTGTTTAAATCTTAATTGGTTAGAATTCTTCATGGAAAATACAAAAATTATTGTTTTTCATGATATATTTACTTACATATTCAAGTGGACAGTTAAAAAAATTATCTATCCGGAAGGTTTATAATTTACTTATAACAATAAAATGTATATTTGGAATAATCTGGATTCACTGGTTTGAATTTTGTAGAGAGAGAAAGTTTGTGGAAAGGATAACACTACAAAACAAATGAAATAAAATCAAACTTATTTGGCAGAAATTAGATCCGTTTATGATTAAATAGGAGATTATATGTAACGTTGGTGAAGTGACATTTGTAAAGTTGTGAATGAAATTTGAATTTGTGAAAAATCTATGAAAAGCAGCTTTAGGGGATTTATCACACATTTGTATAAAGCAAGAAGCTTTGCTAAAATGATTTTCTTTGTTTTGTTAGCATACTTATTCGATAATACACTGCTTCATGAGATTACATACTATTTCAGCTTTGGATGATGTCACAAAAATATAAATTGGTATAATCTGACGTAATGAAATAATAAATCTTTTTATTTTTTACTTTGTCTCATGACTTAAAATCTGAGATTTCTTCATGGCTCAATGAGCTGACGTGTAAATCATTATTTGTTTTTGTTTTTTATCTTAAAAGCTATTCATTGTTATTTGCAACAAAAAATATATATACTGGAAACTATTGCTTTCAAAGCACGAATCCGAACTGAAGTGTCGCAGTTGAATCATGCGAAAAAGATTCCTTTATTTGAAGCATTATAATGTATTTCATTTTTTTTTATACTCAATCAACTTTGGTATAATTTAAGGTCGCACAATTGGCATACTCTGAGTTTTGTAGTTAATTTAATTTTTACAAATTGAGTTAACGAGGGTTTTCAATAAGATTTCTGAATAATAAAAAGTTCCTTTGGGAAGACGCAGCTAAATATTCGTAACAATTTTCATTCAAATTTTGTATGAACTGAAATTATGTTTTGCTGCCTCTTAATTGTATTTAAATAAATTATTTAAATAATTGAAATTGTATGATTCAATTTTAAAATTTCCCCCTAAAGATATACGTTCAGCTTTCGGGGGAATTTAATAAGGCAATACATGCTTAATTGAAATTTTTCTTTTATTACAAAAATTTTACTGTTCAACAATTTTAATTTATAAACTTTTTTCAATTGTTAATCTGTAATTCCTCAAAGATAGAAACAAATATCCTCAGAAGACCTCTGACATAACGAACAAAAATTTCTTTTAAATGAAAGGCGACTATTTTTGTTAATCTTTTATTATAAAATGTAAAATCTGAATTTCATAAATGATATAGCTAATTAAAGATCACATTTCATGTTTATTACTCTTATTTTAATTTGAGTTTTATAGCATATTTTGAGATAATTTCATTTTCCCATCTCTTATCATAGAAATTTAGCCTTATTCATCTGTTCTTCTGCAAGAAAAAGAAAATATTTTCACAATTTTTTTGTCTGTATTTGTTGCTTCACATGGTAAATCTCCTTACAATATTTACAATATCTCCTTACAATTTACAATATCTCCTTACAATATCTCCTTACAATATATAAATAATAAACATTAAATTAAAGAAAATATTTAAATCGAAGTGCAAAAGTAATAGACGTTACTGCCTTTTTCAAGTAATAAATATTATAAAACTTTTAAATATAATATTTTTAATTTAAAGTAATTAAATGTTATAAATGAAAGTTATAACTAAATTTAAATTTGAAATGGCATAACGTATGTGAATTCAATAAGTTATAGTTAAATACGTATTGAATTTGCGTACTTTACTTGCAGATACAAAGAATTTCATTATGAAGAATCTTGATAAATATATCAATAAATAAACGTAAAAAAGTACATCCTTATTTAATTTGCAAAACCTATCCCTTTATTAGATATTTTAAATCACTTTCCAATTTTTGCAGGTGCCAGTTTTTTTCCCCCTTAAAATCAAATATTTTTGTTGCAAACACATATTTATCAATAAAAATATAATTATATCTGGAAAATCGAATATGTTTGCTTTAAAATACTATGGAATAAATATAATTACATTTGCAAATAAATATGCTGATCCAAAAAATATCCATAGGAGTTTAATGGGAAAAAATTCTATCAATATCAATGTTTTATTCATATGGGAAAATAACTTATATCATATTTATAAAAATGGATATTTACAAAAATTAAATAATCTTTCATTGGTTTTTCTTTTCTTATTGGCAAGCAGCTGTCAAGTAATTTCTGAGTCAATAATGGAAGTATTGAAATTAATTTAAATGTGTCTGTGAATACGAAGTTATATTTTAATTTTAAATTACAAGAAGTACTAAGAAATGCATCATGATTCTTTTGGTTTTGTGACAAAAATAGCAAAATTCATTTTCCTCACGATTTTTTTTAATATATATATTAGTTTGGGGAAAATGTAATCCATTATTTTTTCGGTAGACGTCTGTAGTGATCGATATCTCGTGAGGTATCTATCAAACAATTTCAGATTTATGCTCGTTGGAAAGGTGACATTTGACACTAAAATATCCTCTTGCGGTTTTTTGTTTGATTCATTCAGTTACGAATACAAGGTTTTAAAAACGGAAGACAACAAACAGAAAATTCGATACATTTTCGTTTTTCTCTTGTAACGGCGAAAAAGATAGCCGGGTGGCTAAAATTGTGAAAGGTGTTTATCGTCCTATATATGACTGTAACAACCAGTTACGTACAATTTTTGTTTCGTCGACTCCTTTCGGGTATTTTTGATGTTAGAGATGCACCTCGCATGTGGATACAGCATCGTCGAAAATGTCTATAAAATATCAAAAATGATCGAAGTTAACCGCATGTCAGCAGTCGTAACGCGCAAGACCTAAAAATCTACATGAAAGCTGTTTTAAACCTTTTTACAAAGTGAATCCAAATAAAAGTTACATAAAGTTCACGTAAAAATAATGGATTTTTCCCCATTCAAATATATAAAAATTGATACAGATATTTCTGGAGTTGTTTCTGAAACACATTTAAACTTAAAATTTCTCACAATTTAGAGTTTAAAGTTTAAAATTCATTTAAAAAATGTTATTCTTTGTTATGTAAAAGACCAGTATTCTCTAAAGATGTATTGCACTATTTCCATTCTTGAATTCATAAGTCTCATGAATTTCAAGTGCATTTTCCTTTATCTTCAAGTGATGTTAAGGAAGAAAATGTTTGCTATTAAAGTGTCTGGACAACTTATTAGCCATTCCACTGTGGTATTTTATAATATTTAACTATTTTTTAACTTTTAAATAACTTGGATTTCTGACGAAAAAAAATTTAACTGAAAATCTGTTTTATCCCTAGTAATTATTACAGAAGAATTTCACTAGCGATTTCTAATATTTTTTTACACAAAATGTTCTGGAATACACATAATGTTCTTGAATATTTTGCAGCTTAGAGTTTTCATTTAATTATTTGTCTTGAGTTCTTGTAAAAATATGGAATTCCTAATTGTTTGTAATTCTGAAATGCATGTTGCTAAGTAAAAATAACTTTGTCCTGTAAGATCATCTTTTAACTATGAAAAAAATATATATTTACCCATATAGTTATTTTGATAATTACTTTTTACAAATTTCTATTAACAAAATGGTTACGCTTTTTTTATCCACCAAGATTTTATGCAGGTTTGAGTCCAGTATAAAAGCTTAGAAGGGAATGAAATTTATTTCTTGGTGCTTTTGTATCAGATTAATTTAAAGCAAAAAAATATTATATTTAAACTCGAAACTTTCTTAGACCAAATAAAAAAAACAAATTTGATGTTTCTTGAAATAGTTTATTTATTTCTAATTAAAAAGCTATTTGTTATAAAAAAAATTATTTTCATGAATAGTCGATTTAGAAAACGTATCTAAAAATTTTATTGTTGAGTAAAAACTTGAAACATAAGAGAAGAATAAATCTCATTGTGCTCTCAATGTTTTTGTTTCGTTTAGAATCGAAATATTTGTAACTTACATTTTTGCACTCACATGATTATAATAATACTTAAATCAATCTAAATAGATTAAATAATTAGAATGAAATAAAACTAACTTGCTAGATATAAAAAAAATCAAGATGTTTTAAAATTTATTAATTACATAGTACTCTGTTAAAATATAGATATAACTCTAGTTTAATACTAAAATAGCGTATGAAAGTGTTAATGTACATAGTAATTGACACACACACACAAGCATTAACTCTAAAAATATATTATTTTTATTTTATTTATAAACATTAATTGCTCAACTATAATCCAAGATAAATATACATTTTATTATCTTAAACTATACCCCAGTATTAAAGACGATACTTTGGCATGCATTGATAAACCTATTTAATATTTTAAAACACAACACATTTTATTGTTATCTATATTTTTAAAATTTATTTATGCATTTTCGCCCAGATATATTTTATAATAATACTTTTTAAAATTTGACACAACTTTCCAAACAATTTTCTTTACTATTTTTTTTCCTTTACTTAACTAGCTTGAATTCTATATTAAGTTCAAATCATTTAATTATAATATTTTCACTTATATTTCATACCATCAATTTTTATTTCAATATAGAATTTTTCCACTTATATTTTTCCATCTTTTATCAATTGCTTACCCTCTAAATTCAAATGCATAAATTTAACAGCAATGTAGTGAAAAAAATAATATTAATAATTACAAGCACTT
>JAPDSC010056437.1:205920-219557 GCA_026290005.1 Latrodectus geometricus | reverse complement strand
GATTTTTGTTAATAAAAAAATATAAAGGGCGTACTTTATCTTAAAATCTAACTTGAGAAGTTATATTTTAAGATAAAGTTAATTAATTTCTCAATATAGAGCTTCATTATAACGAAATATAATCAATCATATATAAAGTCAAATATTCAGCATTCATTATATGTACTATAAAAACAATATTTTTTAAAATACTTTCAGAAAATATTAACGTATATTATTAAAATTTAAATTTAGCCTAAAATAATTTATCGACGTTATGATACTCCTGTTTAAATGAGATATATTTTTTTTTATGTTTAGATATTTATTAACTTTAAAAACTATGGCGTTTGTTGATTTGAGTAATGATAAAAGCTCTAATTGCTTATAGCCGTATTAATTAAAAAATACTTTCAGAAGCCAGTATTCCTCTTTATTGATATCAAATTGCAAACATACTTATCCTTCCATCTTTTTGAATTCTTTGAAATCCTTGCAAAATAATTTATATTCGAATATAATTCTGTATTTTGATATGCATAAAAATAATAGAATTATTAATAAACTGCAAAAAATATATGTTTAGTGTCCTTTTGTTTTAGATTAAATTTACACTAGATAATATATATTTATACTGAATAATTTTTATAAAATATTAAAATCAAAAAGCCAATACGCGATTTCTTCAATTTTTCATAAATTACGTATTTTAATAATGAGATGCTGTAAGTAGAACTATATGATTTTAGTAAAATTTTATTTTAATTTGCCTTAAATAGTCGTAATTTTAAAATATATTACTTGTTCAAACTTCAACTATGCGAACTATGCAACTATTCTAGGAGCGAAAAAAAGTTTCATTGATTGTAAATTCCCCTAATTCAGAAAAGTATTGAAAGATGTAATTTATTAACTTGTGAGGAAAACATATTTGGATGATATTGAATATATTATCATTGTATAAACTCGTGAAGGACTAATTAAAATGAAAAACAATGGCCGGTTAACCTGCAATTATGTATTGAATCTTTTTAAAATATTAACATATAGATCACAAAATTTTGAATGAATTTGTTAAAATGTGGAGTGATATTCCTCTTAACTGATTGTTGTGAAGAGACGATATACAAAAATTGTAAAAGTAAAAGAGACGATTTACAAAAAAAAAAAAAAAAAAAATTGTATCTCAGGTTTATTCATATTCAACTTATCAACTTAAATTACTTCTTTATGTTCAAAATAACATAGCTCAATTCATAGACATTCTAAATCAACTGAACTATAAAAATCAATTTAATTATTTTGTAAAGTCGAGAAAAATACTTTATATCCAAAAGAAATCTGAAATTGAGCACTTGATAATATAATGGAAACAAACTTCTTCTTCATAATGCCGACATTATAGTTTGGCCAAGAAACATTATAATTAATCAGTATGGTAAATTATAATTTTTCAAGCGAATGGAATCACGATCTGAAAATCTTTTCTTTCTGTTATACACTCAAACTCTTTTTTCTATTTTAATTATCCTTCAATGATTTCATCTATCTTGGCAGTATGGCAGACCATTTGATATTTTACTTGTTGGCCTTATGTATTTTGTTTACTATACTATTGTATTATATACACTTGTTTTGTTTATTGTCAGGTATGAAATGTTGGAACCATTCCAAATTAATTTAAGAAATGTGATTTATTTTTCCAGTTGTCTTAAATGCCTGATAAATGCTAAAATAAAATAAAAATGTCATAACATAAAAATTCATTTGCGAATCTATGAGGGCAAATGAAATGACTCCATTTAATCACACCTTGCGCTTTTCTTTAATACTTTCTGCAAATCAACCAAAAGAAAAATATACGATGTAATCAGTTTTGAAGAAAATAAAAGTCATATTTTTACGACATAACAAATTGTTAAAATTATTTTGACTTTCCAATGCATATTTCTGTTCAAAATTAAAGGAATTTTGGCTTAGACAAATCAGAGAACGTTTTATAAATAAAAACGAAATAAATTTATAACTTATTCGCATTTAAAAGAATATGCAATGTAGTACATTCATTTTTATTTGTTGTTCAAAATGTATTATTCAAAAAGGAATCTTTTTTCCTCATTATTCATCAACGTAGAAGCTCCTAAAGTTCATACATTATAAGGTAACGTAATTTAGCAACAAAAAATTAAGACAATTTTAAAAATACTTTATTTATCTAGATTCTTTATTGGTATATAGAGAAAAATTCTTTATTGATCAAGCACCACAAATAAAGATTAATCACAAGCCTAAATTTCATAAACTTGATAAAAAAATAATTTGTTTAAAAATTATTAGGAAATAATTTAACATAAATAAAATAAAGATAGATGTGATAAATTTAAACATTTCAAACAAAAATGATTAATTTAAATCACATTTAATTGAATATTTAAATTAATTCATTTATTAAAATTTTATTAATCTTAATTAACAAAAAATATTTAATTTGAAGATATTATAGAAAACATAAACGCAAAATTTCAAAAGTTAACACTAGAAAATTAAAAAAAATTACGAATTGGGCTTAAAAGTTTCAAAAACCTATACCAAAAACATGGCTATAACATGGAAATATTTTAGTAGATTCAGATAAATACATTAAAATGCGAATCTGAAGAGGCACTTAAACTAGGTTTGCATTTAAACTATTTAAAATATTTTCTCTAATCATTCATTATAAATAAAATTAAGCAGTTAACTTCTACTTTGATCACAAATTAATTTTTTATTTTTGTTGTTAAATAATAATTCAGCGAATAAATACTTTTTATTTAATCTCAATAAAACTGTTTTGTGCTCTCAAGATGTGTGAATTTAATATAATCCTTATGAATAGTAAAACAAATCTCTCAGTAATGTTTATCACTTAAAATATCTACCGAATTCATGATATAAAATATTTTTAAAACAATATGAAAAAAACGAAGAAATAAAATTAAAATCCGTAATCTATTTCTTAAGTTTTGTGGAAATTCTAAGTTTTAACCTTTTATTGTTCTAATTAAGAACAAACACATTTCATAGCATTACAAATACAACAAAATGAATCCTTACTTCTTACATCAGAAAATTTTCCTGAGAGGCTTAGCAGTAAACGAAACCGTTTCGAAAGACTTAGCAAACTTTACAAATGCATTTTTAATTGATACAAAAAAGTAATGACAAAGTTTAATTTATAATCGAGCTATTGTATTGATACCAACTTAAACATTCACTTTCACCCCTACCATTACGTCATACGAAGCAGAAGTTACACTCACAGACACGTTGGTATGAAATTATTAAAACAACAAAACCATGACATGAAATAGACGACGAAATCCTCTTATACAAACAACCTGGGCAGTTCTTTGCCAGCTTAGTCGGTCTGATAGCCCAGCAGTTGTATAATTTTGACTTATGGTGATGGATATGAATTGGTTATGCTTCATGGCATTAGTTGCTTAAAAGAAAAATAACAAAAGTTTGTCTCTGGAGTATTTTGACTGAAATCAAGGAAATGATGCGCACGTAAAAGTATAATAAAAATTGTCGGTAGCCGTTTTGAATTCTTAAGAGCCAATTTCATTGCTCGCTTTTTTTAATTTTGTTATTTTTTTCACAAGATTTCACGCTTTTCTTTTTTTAAACTAATGGAAATAGTTATAATTCATTATTTATTACTTAACATAAGTCAAACTAGGCTTAACTTTAATCTGTATTTGACATCCTGTGATTATTGACTCGGACCGTAACTGCTTTCAGTTTGTTAAATCTCTCATATGTTTAAGTGACCTTGAAATTTTGACTGTACAATTGACGTAGAATTTATTTTACTTATTTTTAGAAAGAAATAATGAGGAATATGAATAATTATTATGCATAAAATCGAAGTAAATTGTTAGAATTTCTGTTGTGGAAAGTTATGTTAGAAAGTTGAAACTTAGAACATATTTTAAGTATTGTTAAGAAAAATACAATACAGAAAAATACTAGACATTTTGAAACTATAAACTATACAAATATATGTTTATGAATTTTTAAAGTAATTAAAACTATGGACTTTTAAAAAATTTTGATTTAATAATTTTCATATTTATTATATTTCAAGATTATTAAAGAAAAAGAATAAATAAGAATGTAGACTTGAAATTTGACCTTTAAATTCATATTTTTCTGTTAAAATTAGTTAAGGAATTGAACTAAAATTTAATTACGAGAGATAAAATTATATATTGATAGAAAAATTAATTTAAAGTGAATAGAATTACTTTTTAATTAAATGGATATATAAGTAAATTGTATTATTTTCAAATGCATTTCTATCAATAATTGTTTTCTTTTATACTTAGTTTTTAAACATCCTTTCTATAGGAAATACATTCCTAAATTATTTAAAAATAATATTTTTTTATTCTTTTTAGTTATTCAAAAAAATTTTTTGATCATAATTTAAATGATAATTGCAAAATATTGATAAAATATTGAGAGAAATAAATTTCTTTTGGCTATAAAAAATGTATAACCTTATTTATCATTAATCAAGGGCTACAAAATCTTCTTAAGAAAAATGATTTTTTATAGTTCAGACTAAATTTTGCTTATAATTTGTATTAATATTATGTTTAGTATTAATATATTATTTATGTAAATAAACTACTTTATGAAAATTAATTCGTTTGCTGAAGAAATTGTCTCATACAAACATTTTAATATGTAACTAATTATAGACACTAATAGACAGAAAATTAACTATTTTTGTTTCATAATCAAACATGGTTCTTTAGCATCCAGCATACTTTTGTTACATACAAATAAGAAATCATTGATACATCAAATATTAATCTACCAATATTAACAAATACATTTTTCGGAATTCAAACTGTTCGCCACCACTTTCTCAATAATATAACAAGGATATTATTCTTGTTGTATTATTGAGAAATATGAGTCAAAATTTTTGTTCTGTGCTTTGTTAATAATTTGACAAAAATATAATTTAACATGCTAGTCATTCAATTTTTAATCATTTTGCTTATACATACCAATGCTCAATAGCCACAAAGTTTCTAAATATTTGTGAAGAATCAGCCTAATAGTAGGACATCACATTTTGTCTTGGATTCGATCCCAAAAATAGTTGAACAACGGGAGAATTGCATCCAGAAGGGATTTGTGTTTCAACCTTTTGGATGTAAGCCTGTCAAGGTGGATGTTCGGAGTTTTCCGGGTTTTTTCTCTTGCGAAGCGTGAATGCAGCCCACTATCTATGAAATATCCTATAGAAAGACAATTTACGCGGGGGATGATATAATACTTTACAACGACCTGCGGTTGTTAGGTGGTCTGCCACGCAGTGTCTAAAGAACCAATAATTTTCTTATTTTATCATACTAGTTAAAACTTTCTTAAAAGAAGAAATTATGATTTTAATAATAATGATATTTAATGATATGGTTGTTAAGGAATTTCAATATTCAGAAAGATCTATTGTCAAGGGAATTCTTATTTTGTTTTATCAAAATGTTATTATTAAATTTATTTTGTTATATCATAAAAGAAGAGTTTATAAAATAGTTTTATCTTAATCATTGTATAGCTTATTTATTCCATTAAATAGCTATTTAATAGGATAAATAAGCTATTTTAATAAACTTACATAATCTAAGTATAAATGCTTATGTTATGATTTTTTGTTCAAAATGATTTATTAAGTATTTAATCCACCAACTACTAAACAAATGCATATAACTTAAATTATATGCATTTTTTAATACTAGTGGCTCAAATACTTTAAGATATTTAATATAATTTTGAATGAAAAAATGTATAACAAAACTTAAATATCTAATACACAAAAGAAAATAAAGCATCATGAGATGTAATTGACGTAAAGAAATTTGTACTTTATTTTTATTATATTAGAGGAGTTATGTTTTAAAATTCAGCATATATATCTTGAAGTAATTGAGGCCTGTTGAACTAACAGATATGTTAAGGATTTCCTTGCGTTCATTTTTTTTTCTCTTTTCACTCCCACAGATTTTTCATACTTAGAAAACTGTCAAGTATAAGGGGAGAAAAAGGAGGAAATTAGTTACACGGTATAAGTGTCACTGTCTCGCCTTAAAATGAATGATAATCTTTCAAAGTTGACTGACTCCAACGAAATGTAATCTAGCAAAATTACGAAATTCCGAAATCACTGAGCAATCTTCAAGCAACATCGAAAAGGCGTCTTTTCCAACATATTTGGGTTTTTTTTTTTTTTTTTTTTTTTTTTTTTTTTCGGAAAAGGCAACCATTCCGACCAAACGTTTTTGATTAATGAGTAGCAGTTATCGACCCGCATAACAACCGCGTTTTTGGTGTCCCACAACACGTGGATCCAGTTCAGCCATCCGACACTGGAAGCTTGGAAAGATGTAAGGTTGGCAAGTATGCAGCGGACCGTGGACAATGGCAACTGATAGAGGCAGGATGTTAGCAGAAAAAACCCCTTTTACTCCGCAGATCATGTAAACCTCCAGATCAGATAACCAAAGAATAGATGAGAGTCACGAATCGAGATAATCATTTAAAATTAATCCTTGACCATGTACCGGTTACATGGTTAGAGAGAGAGGTATCGCCAAATCCAAACACCCCCTCACCACCGAAGCAGTTCATAATAGTAATGAGTATGATTTATGGAAGCGAATAAGACTCAATGGAGCGTGCAAGTTACATTGTTGTACAGACAGGAGAGGGTTTCTGTGTGTATACTATATCGTCTTGTCTCTCCTCTTATTATATCAAAACAGGGGTCAGCGGCTATTAGAGGAGTCCCTTCCGCTTGTTCTTCAGGGGAAAGGGAACGTGGTGTGAGTTCTAAAAATGCTCGATCGTCTTCTGTCACTCATTTAGAAACGGCTTTTGACTGATGATGCAGCATCCGGAAAAATGAGATTTATAAATGTCTTTGGTTTATGCGGTGGAGCTTTGTCCGGATTAGTATCTTTCGGCGATTGTGCAGTAAAAAAAGTGTGTGCTGTGAATAGTAATCAATCAGATCATATTGTTGTAACCATGCATTCATGTGATAGTAGAGTAATGTTTGCTGTTTTGATTAAGGAGCGAAAGGAGATACGATACAACTTATCGCTTCTAGTTTCATAACACATAATTAATCATCATTATTTCATGTTCATGCTTCAAGTAATCATTTCCGTTTTCATGTATTAAATTCTATAAGAATACATAATCAATAGTACTCTGAGATTTCTACTTAGCATATCAAATTTTAGAACCTTATATTTACATTTAGGAACATATCTTCAGAAGTTTATAATAATTTAAATGACATTTTAACTTAAAGTGATATCTTTATGTTCATTATTTATGAGAAAAATTTTCCTATTTTTTTCATAAATAATAAATTATGAAGTTATATTTATGATGTTGATTCCTTCTTTTTGAGATTTTTTTTTATCTATTTAAGATTTTATCTTTAAAAGTTCTAAACTACAAACCAACTTCTTTAGCACAAGAGGAATATTAAAATAGTGTCTGAATTTAAGTATATTTCTAAGACGGTCACTCTTCCTAATTATACGAAAACAATATTTTCAATGATCAATACAAAAAAAATTTTTAAACTTACAAATATTATTAATTAAAAATTTTCAAATTAATTGCAAGTTGTAGAAAATAATTAAAAGCATATTTTTAATCATTAAACACGTCATATGTAGCAGTTATCTTTACAAAGCATTTTGTTACAAAAACAAGTATCAAAATTAAAATATAAATTTAAACAAGAATATAGCAGTTGCAAAAATTCTATAAATCCTTTTAAAAATTTAAATAAGCCGATCAGTTTAAAAAAGTAATTTTAAAAATGAAAAACGATAATGAACTGTTGTTTACAGAATTATTTATAGCAAAATCATTCATATTTAATTATATCAAAAGAAGTTTATATATCTTTCTTGACTAAAAACAATTAAATTTTAGAACAATTAATTATTTTACTAACAATTAAAATATCAACTAATTAAAACAGTGAAATAACTGATAAAATTTTAGTTAAATTACAGATAAGAATTTTTAATTTATTAAATATCGCGTTTTGTTAATAAATGCTATTATATTTTTTATATTTTAAAAAGGTTTCAATTTATTATTATAAAAAGAAACTATAATTATCTGAAACTCTAAGAGGATACAATTAAATATAGGTCTAAGAAATTAAAATTCAATAAAACTATAAATGTATTGAATTAACACTAGCTTAAACTGCAGGTTAGTTCAAAAACCACATACTTTATTTAAAAAGAATTTGTAATATTTTACAATAAAAAATGTTCATTGCTTAATATAGTTAATTAGAATAAATTAAATTAGAAATAAAACTAGGATGTTAAAAGTTTATTTTAAATTAATTTCCTATTTTTAAAAACTTTAACTCATTTTAATTAATTTCATATTTTAAAAAACAAAATAACAATTTTTTGTATTTGGTAAATAGATTCTTTGAAATTGTTTTTCAAGTATGAAAACAATTTCAAAATTTTTTCAAAATTCTTTTCATCAACATATCATAAACATATTACGCTTAAATTTATTATAACATGTTTCATTATTGAAATTATATATCTGAAAAATTATATATAATACTCTTTTTCTTATAATATTTACCTAAATTTGAAAAATTTTAGATGGTATTATAATTTTTTGATTAATTTATTAAGTTTTCAAATATGTCTATGATTTTAGATATATTTTAATGATTTCAAACATTTTTAGGTATGTTTTAATTTTTATTGACTAATATAACTAAATTTTATTGGTTAGCGTACCTGACTGCAGATGGGTGGGACCTGGGTTCGAATCCTGGCTCGGGCATGGATGTACTTTCTCTCTCGCTCTTTCTTGTCTTTGTCCTTTCTTTGTGTGTGAATGGTTGCCTACCCTATAAACGGGTACCTATGGCATGTGTGTACTGAGGAAGTCGGACTCCGCACCAAATATGGTTCAGTTGGAAAAGTGGAGCAGCGCACCACGTGTTGCCAGCCTGGCTGGCACACGACAACAACTAAATTTTATTGGTTTAACAATTTAAAGGATACTTAATTAGTAATATTATAATTGGGATTATTAAATTATTGTAAGTTATGATGTGAATTAATTATGATTCATAAAAAAAATTTTACTTCTTTAGCAATCTATTTTATATCTTTAAGTTTAATTAAAAAAGTAAACAGAAATATGATTATTAATAGCTGTTTCATAGAAAATAAATTTTAAAAGCAAATTATAAATGGATATCATTATTAAAAGATAATTGCCATAAGAAAATTAATTTTAATATTGAGTAAAATTAAGTTGATGATTTGAGAAATTAATTTTAATCACATATTGAAATTTAAATGCGATTAAAAGTCGAAGAATAAGCACTGATTATTTTCCTTTTAAAAAAATTGTGTATGATTTTCAGTATTAACTTAAAGTGATACAATATGATTCCATTATAAAGAAGCAAATTCCTAAATGATATTAAATCTTCTTTAGCTGATATCAACTTTAGCTGAATGTGAGATTGGAAGAAGAGCAATTTTTTTTAGCAAATACAATTCCATTATATTAAAAACCATTGAGCCGTTTTTTAAAATTGAGTTTTAATAGAAAAGATTTTAGTTCCGCATTGCTGATCTGCAGTCCTTCATGCTGATTGGTAAATAACCAACCAGAGATGTGCGATTTTTTTAATATGCTAACAATTTTGTGGATTGGTAAGACATTATATATATTCACATAATGATGATGATGAAAATATAACTTATCACTGTTATTTAGCAATAATCGGGATTGAAAATGAAATCAATCTCTACATAAATAGTAATTTCACCTCTTGTTCATGCTGCCAATATTTGTTCTGGTGTTGACTTGTAATTTTAAACTATCTCAAAATAAAAATGGAAAAGTTAAAATTTTTTTTAACATATATTGAGAAAAACAGAGTTATTAATTAATACAAAATTTTTCATCGTATTTATGATATAAAAATGTTTATATCTTCCTGTATTTCTTTATAAGAATATATTTTCCGTTGCTTTACTGAATTTTCAGAAATGAAAATCAAGTACAAAAATTTTTTCAATAAACATAATTTCTAATATAATTACTTCATAATTATATACTTGAATTTTGAAAAAAATTATTGATTAAATTGATGATAAATGAAAATTGATTATTGCAATGCCGGTGCAAGAAAAATTTTTAAGCGCGTGCATCATATTATTGTTCACTATAATGCTCACTTTAGTACATCATTTTAGTAAATCACTTTAATGTTAAAAATTAAACAAACAATTATAATGACTATTTCCTTGAAATACATCGGTAACTAAATTATTCTTATTTAATAAAGAAATATTTATATATACAAATTAGTGAAAATAATAGAAAATATAATATAAAGTAAAAATAATAGGAAATAAAAGCAAGTTTACCTTCTTAAATTTTTATATAAAGATAAACATAAAACGCAAATTGTTTTTTTTTAAATTGGTAAATTTTGAACAAATAAGCAGGTTGCCACATTATAAATAGGTTCTTAGTGATAATTCCTAGTGATATAATTGTTATAACAAAATTTCATCATCAGAAATTTTGGATTAATCAGTAACTAAATAAGTAATGAGTAAGTAATCACTAACTAAGTAACCATCAATTATCTTTTATGAACTCTAGATCAATCAATCAATGATTGTGATTCATTCCCGTGTTTAAATAAACATCTTTGATGTTTGCTAAGTGACAATAACAAAGTACCGATTTTCAGTAATTGATAAATGAGGAGTCAGGTTTGTATGAGAACGGAATGATAATTCAAACAATGTTTTGAATTCCAGCCTTCTGCAATCAACTACCAGGACAAAGCTCTCAAGTTCGTATCTAGCCATTTATGAACAAAGAAAGTTGAGGTTGTATTTTTGATTTCTATGAGAACATATTTCATAATGAGTAACCCTTATAAAAGACATCAACTGCTGATCTGCCATATAATGTTAAGATCTTCATATAAATGGAACTGATGAAAATCTGTTATTTTAAGTTATAATGTCCGTTATGTCATGTCATGTAAATGGTCTAATAATCATAAAATTATGTTTTTAATCTTCATTAATTTTTTAAATAAAAGCTTATTTTGGTAAAAAAAAAAAAAAATACTGCTTTTGGATGCCTAATGTTATTATATTTTGTTACTATACTTAGTTACAAAATGAATATTCAAGAAATATAGAAAAATTTATAGAAATATAAATATAAGTTTTTACAGCAAAATTGTAATAAAAAAATATTACAAATAACATTTATAAAGATATTTTTAGCAAATTTATGTAAAAGACTAATGAGAACATATATATGAAAATATTATTTAGTATTTTGAGACAAAAGAGTTTCTAAAATTATACCCTGTCATTGACAATCGTAAATATTTTGACATTAATTAAAATTATTATTAAATAATCTACTCACATTTAAATATATTTTATAGAAATGTCCATAAATTCTTTGAGTGGAATCAAAGTATCAGAATAAATTCATTTAAAATTATAAAATAAAAACAAATTTAAATACTGATACTAAAAGTATTATGTGATATTTTGAACAAAACATTAAAAATGAAATAAAAATTTAATGAATTATTTCATTAAATTAATCCTAATATTCGTTTATAAATATTATTAAATCTTTCATTAATTCTTGTGATTTTACAGTAATGAAACTTATTTTCTTTCAAGTTATATTCCCATTAAATAAATAAACATTCATATTAATTATTTGTATTATATATGATAATAAAATCTTACAGTGAAGCAAATTATTTTAAAAACTTTACTTTAAAATTTCAAACAAATTTATATGTTTATTTCTTTCGATTTATTCCTTCTGATTTTACCAGATCAACTTTCAGAATTCCTCTGCAACAAATTGGTGGAGAATGTACAACGTGGTAGTTCCTCCCCCGCTGTTAAAAACGCTTGAAATTCCATTTGTCATTTCTTTCTTTTGAATGCCGTCAATGATACCTAGGAAGTTAGATATTTATTTAGAAACTCTTGGTTCTGAGTTTTCTGATGGATATGTTTTAAAATAAATAGAGAAAACTCCCTTCCTTTTTGTTCGTCGGAATTTAGAGATTTTTTGAATTTATTCATTCCAACCCTTTCAAGAACGTTATGCTCTCATGAAGGAGGTAGGTTTATTCTACAAATGACAGCTCCATATACTTGATAGGTTCTAATCCTTTATAACTAGTATCTGATTACAGCAATCAATCTCCAAAGTGGGAGTTTCCAGACGCATCCATTTCAATATTGACAACTGCTTTATAAATCATGCCTTGTTTAGCTTGCTATTCACTAGAATCTCTACCTGTAAGAGAAATATTTTTTAAAAAAAGAAATAACTTTCTATATTAATTTCTTATGGTTACAAAATAGGAAATGATGCAATAAGACAATAGCAATTATTATTTTTCATTGACACTTAAATGAAGAAAAAAGATAAATCATTACTTTTTCATAAACTTGTAATATTTATTTGTAGAAAAACAAAATTATATTTTGAGGTGATCATCATTTTAAAATTGTATGTTTAGTTAAAATCTTATAAAAAAATTTAATGAAATAAGGTTATCAAAAATAAGTAGAGCGAAATATTTTAGTTAGTTGTTGATGATAGTTCTTCTGTTTATTGTCCTATATTGCAAACTTATAAATACTTTTTTCTTTTCATTATATTTGTGATCAACGAAATTCAAATTACAAAATAAAAATGTACTGAAAATGACTTTGAATATCGCATGAAACATTGAATGCTGCATGTAATAAATATTATACTTGAAAATAAATGAAATTTCTTATGAAACGTAACAAAGTCAATAAAGAAAAATAAAAAATCATTATAAAATTATAAGTAAAAAAAAATTTGTTCATAAAAATAAAATATTTATGAATTATTTATATTCATTGATTTACAAAATGAATGCTGCTATCTTTTAAAAACAACTAATTCATCATTTTGTTTCATTCATAAGAATTATCATAGAGTCTTTTAGTCTTTTAAGTGTAATGAGGAATATATATATATATATATACACCTAAGTCTGTTTTTACACGGTCTTTTTGTACACGGTTTTGATATAACACGGTTTGAAAATTGAATATTTTTAATTTTTTTACACGATTTTATTCCATTTAGCACGATTTGAAATTTTATGTACTTAAATTTTTTTTGTCAAATTTAATTTTTGCGAAGTATGTTCATATCACAAAAAAGTATTTATGAAAGAAAAAAGTCTGAAACCATCGATAGTATCGATAGTTTGCGAACACTAGCTTAAAGATTTAAGTGAATTCCCCTTTAGCGCGTACAAACAAGTAGGGGAATTCCCTTTATGTGCATACAATAAAATTTACTGGTCAGAGCAATTGAAACGTGTTAATATTTTGTGAACTGTCAATGCAATAAGACGTGTTTGGTAAAGAAATTTTTTGCAGGCAAATTTGATTTTCCATTAAATTTAATTTTAACGCATTAAGATAAAAGGTAAGCCAAAAAATATTTTGTATTTATTCAGTTATTTA